>BMAO01017066.1:0-46650 GCA_019973975.1 Trichonephila clavata | reverse complement strand
ATAATTCACAAGTTGGCAACTCTCGAATTGGCAATATGTGCTTCCATTCATATAATGTCACCAATATACCGTCGTGATAATACTTGAGTACATTTTATATAATTTATATAACGCCATTTACTATCTTAGGCAAGGAAAACTTATGCTCTCAGAGCCGTTTACTTTTCTAAAAATTCTTTAAACAAACAAAAGGAGAAGGTTCGTATTTTTTTTCACAATTAATGCTTTTATTTTCTTGTAATCTTTTAGTTGTCATCACTGTTATAAACAAAAACACAAGCAACTTTCTCACTAATTAATTTCATTTAAATTTTGGATTTTAATTCATTTGGCACATTTTTATGCTTACAACTTTTTTTAAAAATAAATGGAGATATGTGGGTTTTCTTGTTGTTTTTAGATTTTTTTTAGTGCATTTTAAGAAAAATGTGCTAAAATTAAGAAGAGAAAAAGAAATTATTATTACTAAAATGTGGGAAAAAATAGGTAAAAATTGACAAAAAGTAGCATAAACGCGGCCCATTCTGCACCAAAGGTTTATCAACAAATTTTCAATTTTTTCAACATAATGTGTGGCTATATTATTCAATTTTGAAATGAACTTCAGGATAAAGATATTTTCTTTTTTACAAAAACTAGAGCACTTTATCTCGGTTACTATATGAAAATTGCTTAAAAAGACAGTGATTCTATTCACATAAGGGACTGTAAATTTTGTAATAAAACAGTGATTGATACATCTGAAACAATTCTACTATTATACGGAACTTTCAGAAAAAATTTCAGTTCATTATGTTCAAAACTTTTTTAGCAATCGCTGACCCCGTTTGATTATTTTCAAAAAATCACATTTCGAGTCAAACGCGTTTTAAAGTGTGACATCTTGCTTAAAGTAATGGCATCTGCTTTTACTAAAACACTTGTAGTTTTTGTTCTAGTGAGCGGAAAAAGACAAACTTGGTATTTTTATAAAGCTAATAAAATCGCTTATAAAATAAAATCATAAGAAAAATTGGTCAATTTTTGGCAAAATTCACAATTTTAGGGTAGTCGGATACCCTTAAATGCTCTGTCTACTAAATAGATACCATATGTTTCTCTTTTCATATTATTTTCGCTTGCGCTCTTCTTCTCTCTTTCACTCGCTGCAGTTGAATGGAAGTGGGTTGCATGACAATAATATGTAAATAAAGAAAATAAAACTTTACTGGAAAAAGTGTGCATGAAATTTTTATTTAAAAAAACATGCACGTAAAATACTTTTAATTCAAAACTACGCAAGCGTCTTCTAAGCCGAGCACGATTGCCGACTGGAACCGACAAAAGCCGATTGACCATAACGCAAACGAACCTGACGCTTAATTTAGATTCACTCTTCAGCAAAACGAACTTTAAAAAGTTATCACTTAAAAAAATTATACAATTATAGAAAAATATTATTTTTAAATTGAGTATATACGGATTCAAAAAAAAACATACAAACAAGAATTTTTAAATTTGGATCACTTATTGCCAATTATCACATTTTCTAAGTTTTTTTTTTTTTTTAAGATTAAAATAGATTTTTCAAATACTTAGGATTGCGAGAAAGGGAGGATTTTTAAATTCCTAATATATTCAATTCCGATAAAAACATCGTTTATTGAGCTAACAGCTCATTGTGAGAAAATAAATTAAATGCAGACGTTTTAGCAGAAAAAGGGGGAAAATGTTTATTTCATTTTAATAATTCGAGAATAAAGAAATGGAATGTGAGTACTTAATGAAAGAATTTTAGGAATGCAACAATGAAGGAGGTGAAGAGAAAAAACATTCTCTCTTTCATAATTTTTCTCCGCAAAAGCTGCATTATTATCTATTAATTACACTTGCAACATTAAAGATAGCGCTCACACACAAAAAGTACGCTTTGTATATTTTATAGTAATAATTGCATTTTTATAAACAAGACATACCTTTTAGCTTTTGTAAAGGAATTAATAAATAAAAAAAGATTTTTAATTAAAATTGTTAATTATTAAAATTAAGGTATTCATATAGTTTTGGTAAGTCTTGAATTATTTTGTTTATTTGGTTCCCAAGATTGGCTTTTAACAATCCAAAGTTATATTTAGTAAATTTATGCAAATATCGTTACATTGTTTATTAACAACAATTTTGTAAAAATACTCAATTAATACTTTAGAAATTCGTTATAGGCATCAAATGCAACACATTAATATATGTTAATACACTCATGTAAATAAATTAAGGATAATGAAGTTCAGGCAAAGAAAGAGACAGAAGCAAAATAAATTTGACTTATTTGTAAAGTCTATTTATTAAACAAAAGGTAAAGAGCAAAAAAGATGCTATATGTTTGACATAATTAATAAAAATTGCAATTTTTACTCCCTGGAGCAAATTTCAAAAAAGAACCTTTTACAAAAAACAGTATAACATGATTAGTATGATGGTCAATACTGAGTACGTCTCCCGGACGATGCAATACAGTAGGCCTTACAACGCCTACGCATGCTGAGTATCAAGTTATCAATCTGATCTTGAGGAATATTTCACCACTCATCAAGCAATGCCCTCCGAAGTTCCGGTAAACAGGTGGGAGGGGGTTGACGGGCTGCAATTCGTCGGCCAAGCATATCCCACACATGCTCTATTGCATTCAAGTCCGGTGAGTATGCTGGCCAATCCATACGGGTGATATCCTCCGATTGAAGGCATTCGTCTACAATGTTTGCACCGTGAGGACGGGCGTTGTCATCCATAAACAGAAATTCAGCACCCATGGCGTCCCGAAACAAACGTACATGTTGTTCCAGAAAAACATTCCGATAGATGTGGCCTGTCATCGTTACACTCTGAACATGCAGGTCAGTTCTGGAACCAAGAATAATTCCTCCCCAAACGAGCCATCCTGCACCACCATAAAGGTGTCGTTCAATGGTGTTCTCTGGGTGGTAACGGGTACCTGGCGCTCTCCATATGAAAGTCCGGCGAGAATCAGACTGCAAACTAAACCTGGACTCGTCGGAAAGCATCACACAAGACCACTGTTGCGGTGTCCACAATGCATGCTCTCTATTCCAGGTTAATCACAAGCGACAGTGAGTTGCGGTAAGGGGAACACATCTGACAGGCCTACGAGCATATAGACCAATGTGCCCTAAATGTCTGTACACGGTCTGCCTTGAAACTGTTGTACCGGTAGCTGTAGAGAGCTGACGAGACAGGTCTGATGCTGTGCTCCGTCTGTTTCTTTTGGCAATAACTGCCAAATACCGGTTCTCATTCGGCGTTGTAACTCGGGGGGCGACCTGTGCTGTAACATCTACTCACATTACCATCATCTTGGAATCGTTGCCAAAGCCTGGAGATGACACTCTTGGGCGATTCCAAGTCCCTCAGATACTTCCAGCTGGGTACGTCCACATTCCAGTCGTCCGATCATACTACCACGTAAAAAATCATCCAAATGCTTCCTTTGGGCCATAACTATGCGGTTATTGCACTGAAAGGCTTTTAAAGCTCTTGTGAACAATTTTACTTCTTTGCCACCATTCCTTATATACCCCTCTCTTACACTCTCGTCATTGTGACGTACTCTCCGCGCCATCTGGTGGTTTCCTGTAATTTGCATATTCTTCTTCAAGATGTGTGTGATAATTCTACAGGTGAAATTTTTATTTTAGAGTTCAATTTCTGTGTGATTCTGAATTATCCTTAATTTATGGACATGAGTGTAGTTTATATATTTTATTATTTGTGTTATTTTATTATTTGAGTAGAAAAAATAGAAGTAAAAACAAATGCATAATTATAATTTTCATAAATAATTAATATACATATTATTTATGTATAATAAAAGTTTAAAGAATTTACAGATACAGTCTAAGTAATTCAAAATAACATCAAAAAAATTATTTTTTAAATTTATTTTTCGTTATCAAAAAAATGTCAAATGAAAGTACTTTTTTTATTTATTATAAATAATTTTTTTCAAAATAATTTTTTTAAAAAAAATCTAAAAAAAATTATTTTAAGTTGCAAATTTTTTTATCAAAGAAGATAAATTATATTTAAAACACTTAAAAGAATTTCGGAAAATGAGAAAAACATGATTTCTAACATAAATCAAGATTTCTTACTTACATAGTTTTTTCCCTTATTACAGTAGAAAAATAACCTTAAAACTAAGCACATTAAATTTTTAATACCTTAACACAGCGATTCTCAAACTGTGGGGCACGACCACTTTAGGTGATCGTGATAAACCTACGTGAGGGGCTCGAGCATATCGTTAAAAGTAAAAGATTATACTACAAAATCAACCTGCCTATTAGTTTAAAGTAACATATAACAAAGCGTAATACTTATCTTAACAATTTGTTCAATTTTTATTGCAGCTTTAGAGTCAAAGTACATTAGCATTGCATTGAATATATTGCTATTATTTGGAGGGCGCGCTGCAAATTATGATTGAAAATTGGATCACAAGTATTGAAAGTTTAAGAAGTATTGCCTTTACAATAGTTTTTCTGTGAATGCAGAAGCTTCAAAATAATTCTTCGGATACTAACCACCTTTATAAAATACGCTTAGTACTAGTTTCAAATGCATGAATCTAACAAAAAGGGAAAAAATCATAGAGACCGGAAAGTTTTCTACATTGTATTATTAACTTTTTTACATTGATACTATCTCTGAAGAGAATAATCCACATTATTAAAACTTTATAAATATTTAACCTTCATGAACAGGGAGTTTATCTTTTGAAATTATATCTGAACGCTTATTTATATCTTTAAAACATTATATCTTTGTAAGAATTTGGAATTGGTAATTATATAAATCTTTCTCATAATTAATATAGAAACATGTCTTAAATTTAACACCAATAATTAAATTTAAATCTTGAAGTACAAAAAAAAACTTTTATTATTTAAATTATTGAATGTTAATTAAATATTTTTATGTGGGAACCTCAATTAAATTTATCGACACTTTATAGTTTGTCTTAAACTACAAGCAATCCTTATGTATGATTGTCCATATATATATATATATTTGCAAAATATCGTTGTATATTTATTTTTAAACCACACATACAATTAAATATGTTTTTGTATAGCGGATATACCACGCATTAAAAACATCCTGAAATATCATATCCAGCTATAAAATATAGTGTTTGAAATACTTGTAAAAAAAATATGCGGTCAATAAGAACCATACATAGAAAAAGCGCATAGAAAATTTATGTGGCTAAAGTTTAAGATACAGCTCAAAATTGATTTTCCAAACCGGAAAAACTGTAATTTATACGCAGGAAAAAAAAACGTTTTATTGCTGTAATTGCTTCCATGAAATATATGTGAAAATTCCAAAATGTACATATAAACCTATTCTTTGTTGTCAAGAACATTGGTTTCTTAGTAGGAAACCGGTACACAAAAACATTTCTTCACTTGAAAAGGTTATTGCACACAGCATAGTCGGTGACCAATTTTTGCGCCGATGACTTATTGGATAGTCGCTTGTACTTATCATGATAACCCGACGTAGAAGTTCAAATCTTGTAAGAGATTCCACCTGGATCCTCTTAATTATTGGGAGTCGAAATGAACATCAGTTATTATCAAAACAAATATAGTTTATTTTATACTCTTATAAATCTAAAAAAACACGGGGAAGGAAATACACGTATATAAAGTATTGGATCCAAAGCGGGTAGATGAGATATTTAATATTTAATTATAAACAGAGTCACTTACGTTTGGAAATAATCGTAACTTTTATTTCCAATAATCGGCTTCTAGTCGATTGAAATCTAATTTTAATATATTACTGACTGAACTGTCAGTTATCAATTTTATTTATTAATTAATCAATCGTCGAGTTTCTCTCGTCTAACTTTCAATTACTTTACGTTATAATCTCAAACTTCTATCATCTAACTCCAAACCTCTCTATCTTTCCTATCGAGCCTAAAAGTTAATGCTTAAATATACGACATGGCTTACATATATAACATCTTCTTCTTCGGGAGAAAGTTTCAATTGAACAATATTTAAATCAATAGAATTTCTCCACGAGGATTAGTGAAAGGTACGGGAATAGACCCGTTGCAATCTGTCTCTGGAATTTCAAAATCCTTTCAGAATTGGTATGCTTTGTTAGAAAATGACGTTTCAATTTGTTCCAAAGTTGAGCTCTTGCATGTTTAAACAAAATACTTAAGAGAATTTTGTCATTTTTATTTATAATCGGCATTTGATAAATTTTTATATGCAGCATGAATAACTCTTAAAAAAAGGAGCTCCAAAGGAAAAATGGTAGTAGTGTGTATTCGAGTAAACTATTATTTTTCTTAGTGTATGCGCTGAATCTCCGCACTACATCCAGACCAATTATTCTTTTTTCTTAGAAGACAGATCCCTCTTTTTCTTAGAAGAATCATTCTTTAAAAAAATCTAATTACCTCTCTCCTAATCATACACATCTCCCCGGTAATCCATTCCGAACTTCAACTGCAGCTCAGCGTTCTTAGTTGGAAAAGATAAAACTACTATTTTCTTCAGCATTGCGAGATTGGTAAAAATCCCTTTAATGAGAGAGGGAGTGACATTTAACCAGGAAAAGTTTCCAGAAAGATATTTTCTCCAGAAAACACGAGGGTCTCGTTAGGATGAGGAGTAACCCAGATAAGAATTTTCTCCGGACCAGAGATTTTTCAAAATCCTCTTTCTCACTCTTTCTCTCTTCTCATCTCGGGAGTTAAAAGTGCAATAGGTCCGAAAAGGGAAAATTTTGCAAAGTTAGCGAAAACTTTTTAGCGGGGGAGGGAGATGAAGCATTTTGCTGAGATCCGCATTTGTCGAAGATTAGCAACGACTTTTAAGGGGGAGATCAAGAGGGAAGAAGTTGTGCTTGAGTCGTTTTGGATCGTCGATGGTCCGCTCTAAATTTACTCAGATGTTTGGATGAATAATAATTTTGCAGGAAATTTAGAGTATATGTGACGTTATTGAATGCATCAGCTATAGAAAGCATAGAAGAGAAGTTTCAAATGTGAGAAAATATGTTAATGGCACGCACTTTGCCTACATTTAATCTGAAAGCTATAAAAGTAGGTATTTCTCAAAAGAAATGGCAATATTAGTAACTAAAATAAATTAAATAATACATAGAGTGCACTCTGAATTTATTCAGGATGAATAATTGAATATCAAGAGTTTTGTATCATATGTATCACACGCGCACATAGATATTGAATTGCATTATAAAACATTAAGGAATAAATAAATCATTTGGAGAAGTTTTGAAACATTAAAATAACATTTCTGTTCTCGTAATTCCTAAAAGAGTTACTATAAATCAAGTGCTTTATTTTCAAGAGTTGAAAGTCTTTGGAGTTAGAATGCACATTTTAAATATCTTAAAAATATTAAGTAATAACTGTAGAAAGCTTTGCTTCTAGATTGGAAAGTCTGGAGAGTGGATGAAAAAGTGTTTACTAATGATGCATTATAAAACAATATAAGGGCGGCTGACGAGGAACCTCGTAATTTTGAACCACGGGCATTTGATGAGGTCGACACCTAAATTGACACTTTCCTGTCCAAATTAAAGCCAACAAAAGGTCAATCAACCAGGCCAACAAGAGTACTTTTGGAGAACAATTGTTTTGCTATATTTTATAAAATGGCTTGAATGTAAATACAGTGAAATACGTTTAACACTTAAACGCTTAAGACGAAATATCGGTTAAGGTGAAATAATTCAACAGTTCCGACTAATTACTATGTGTTTTCATGCATTTTGTACTCTTAACACGAAAAGATTTTTTTTCTGAAAATGAACAAAATAAGGAAAACTCCACCCGCGTAAGGCAATATTTAAGAGATGTGTGAAACGAAGGAGGTGGTTTCACATATTTCATGGAAAGGAGGCTAACTTGGCTTTGAAATACCCTCGGAATAGCCTGACGCGATCAAATTTTGTTTATCTAAGCTAGTTTCGTCATCCACCTCTACAAATGCTACACAGAAACATCCAATCTCATCAGTTTGGTTTGGAACTATGTGACGAGTACAAGTAAAACGTGATGACAAACAAAATGGACGACAACGAGCAATTTGTTGACAATTTGATTCTAAAAAAAACAATGAAAAGAAAAATATCAGATTTTTTTCCAAAAACTCAATAAATATTCTGTTTTTCAAGAAACTTGAACATTTTGTATTAAATTTCAGGAAGTTTTTGTGCATGATTTGTTTCTTTGGTTTTTATCAAATACATATACAGGGTGTTTCATAAATGATGGGAGTAACTTTAAGGGGTGATAGTACACATCAAGACGAGTAATAGTAAATAGGAAACCAAGTGTCCCAAACGTCTTCCGAAGGAGAAAGGCGCCATCAAAGTTTAGGGTCCTAAATTTCAAATGATGATAAAAAACGGGAAAATGGATCGATTCATTTGCGGTTTTCACTAAAATCATTCTTTAAATTAGTATTTTCATTAAAAAAAGTTTTAAAGACAAAGTTAAAAAAATGCCGTTAGAGGGCGCTCTAGACTTTGGAGTACCGAACAGCTACCTTTTACCAGTATTTTTTTTATTTTGTTAAATGTTTACAAAAGCTTAGATTTTAACTTGAATTTTGAGCGCAAAATTGAAACCATCGGGAGCGGTTAAGTGGCGCAAATGTAACCGCGTTTAGGGAGGAAAAATTGAAATGCTCGTATGTAATGATCAAAATAAAAAACGATAAAGCAAACTTTAAGAGGCGATAGTACAACACCAAAACAAGTAACATTCATCAAAGAAATCATACTCGTAATTTTAACCCGAAGGTGATAGAGGGCGCTGAAACAGATTTCGTTTTAAGAGACAAAAAGGAAACAAAGAACATTTACGTTATAAAAAAAAGTTTAATTAGAAATGATTACAATATCTGTTCGAAACACTGACCATTAGAGGCGATGCATGCGGTACAACGGCGAAGAAGGGATTCACGAACCCTCTGAAACACGCCAGGAGTATCGCGCACCTCTCCTGCAGCTGCCGAAAGTCTGGCGACGAGTTCTTCTGCAGTTTCGATAGGAGTCTCATACATAAGACTCTTCAAGTGTCCCCACAAAAAGAAATCCAGGCATGAAAGATCGGGCGATCGCGCTGGCCAAGGGACAGGACCACTTCGCCCAATCCATTGATTTGGAAAGGTTGCGTTTAGATAATTTCGCACCTCTGGCGCAAAATGAGCTGGTGCTCCATCCTGCTGGAACCACATTACTCGCCGGATACGAGGGGGAACATCTGTTATCATTTCCGGCAGCACCTGTTGCAGAAAGGTAAGATATTTTTTTCCATCCAGGCGTTCTGGCAGAAGATAAGGTCCAAGTAGATGGTCACCAATTATTCCTGCCCAAACATTTATGGAAAATCGTCGCTGATATGCATGTGTAGAAGACGCATGTGGATTTACATCTGCCCATTGGTGGGAATTGTGGGTGTTAAATGTACCGTCACGTGTAAATGTACATTCATCTGTAAAAAGCACAGTTGCACCAAAATCGGGATTTAGGGTGTGCTTCTGCAGATACCAGCGAGCAAAATCCATTCGACGAGGAAAATCCCTTTCAGTCAGTTCCTGGACTCGTTGGACATGAAAAGGATGCATACTTTCATCCTTTAGTACTCGCCATGTCGTGGAGGGTGATACTTCAATTTGACTAGCCACTGCTCGCGTGCTTGTATTTGGATGATCAGTCACCATATCCAGAATTTTTCTTCCACGGCTACCGTTCTGTTAGACTTCGCACAGCCTGCATTTGAACGTGCACCAAAAAAGGATCCTGTCTCACACAACTGTCTGTGCAAGCGCACAAATGTTTTATCATTGGGCAACCGCCTGTTGGGAAACTTTTTTCCGTATAATCGTCGCGCCTCTGCACTATTCCCATTTGCAGTTCCGTAGATGAAGTGCATATCAGCCTTTTCTTGATTAGTGAAGGGCAACATCTTTCGTTACGTTTGTTCCGTGATTTACACTTGCACACTCGGGTCAATGGCTTTTATCTTAATAACAATTTGCATATGCGTTCTTCTTCTTCCCCATATCACAATTTCATGTTCTTCTTCCAGAATCTTGCAGCTAAAACGCTTGCATGGATAAAATTTGAAGATGCTCTAGCACGTTTGCGTTTGAATTCAAATCATGCATTTTCTAATCGAAGTTGATTGTTTTTATGTTGTACTATCGCCTCTTAAAGTTTGCTTTATCGTTTTTTATTTTGATCATTACATACGAGCATTTCAATTTTTCCTCCCTAAACGCGGTTACATTTGCGCCACTTAACCGCTCCCGATGGTTTTCAATTTTGCGCTCAAAATTCAAGTTAAAATCTAAGCTTTTGTAAACATTTAACAAAATAAAAAAAATACTGGTAAAAGGTAGTTGTTCGGTACTCCAAAGTCTAGAGCGCCCTCTAACGGCATTTTTTTAACTTTGTCTTTAAAACTTTTTTTAATGAAAATACTAATTTAAAGAATGATTTTAGTGAAAACCGCAAATGAATCGATCCATTTTCCCGTTTTTTATCATCATTTGAAATTTAGGACCCTAAACTTTGATGGCTCCTTTCTCCTTCGGAAGACGTTTGGGACACTTGGTTTCCTATTTACTATTACTCGTCTTGATGTGTACTATCACCTCTTAAAGTTACTCCCATCATTTATGAAACACCCTGTATATATATACATATATCTAATATATAAAATGCTCCTGTCACAGTGTTTGTAACTAAACTCCTCTGAACGACTAGACGATTATTATGAAATTTTGTGTGTATATTCAGTAGGTCTGAGAATAGGACGTAAACTATTTTTCATTCCAATATTGCAATTAGTTGAGAAGATATTAATTAAAACCTTAAAACCCTGTCTGTTGTTTCGCTTGGCGTCGAAAATCGGTTTCACGCCAGAAAAATACTACTCTGTCAGAGTAAAAAGAAAACCCAGACCCAGAGAAAAATTAGAGAAAAATAAATACATCACTGTCATTTAGGGAAGCTGTAAATAATATATTCTGTTGAGCTTTATTCCATGTGAAGAGTTTTATGATATTTCGAGAAGAACAGATGATTGAAGGATTATTCCGCCAAAATTTATTTATGTATCATCAATTTACAGTGCTATAATTATTTATTCCCATTTTTCTCAGATAGTTCTTACTTTCAGTTAATTAAGTGATCTCATATAAATCAATAGTTTCAACACGTGTCACGAACTCTCGCCGACAACAACTATTGTGTTTCCTGTATAAACTATTTCTGCATATTTTCAGACATTTTGAGTTCTTATTTTCATTATTTTTTAGTTTATTATAAAAAAAAGTCAATTAATAAAACTGTAATACTCAATGAGCTAGAAATTTTTGGGAATCACTTTCAATGTAAAGAGAAATATATATGTATTTTATAATTGTGTAAAATAATAAAAGAACAGATACATTATCATTATACTGTTTTCTAACATTAAGTACTTAAATTTGATCTATTTGTGTATTTTGTACCAGTAAATAATGCCAGGAAGACGCAAAGGATCTGATTTAGGTCTTCTACTTACTAAATCTACATAGCCACGCGAAATTGAAGAGCTCAAAGAACAGACGATCAAATCCAACAGGATAATGAAGATGTGCGTGTGAATATGGCGCAGTTGCGTAAATTCCAGTCACAAGAGGTACGAGTTGAGCAAAATCAACAAAGATGATTAGAACAAAGACAAGTGCGTCGATTCCTATTTGACACACTCAGAGCAAATGACCAACAACGCCAACAAGTACATCGAGCATTTTCATCCGATTCATTCCGTCGTCTTCCATTCGAGTATGAGCCCAATGTTAAATATTGTGTTCATTCGAATGGGACAATTGGTGCTATGGACAAGGAATGACCGAATTAAAAGGGCTTAAATTTAAAAATGAGCCAGCCGGATGTGTGCGCGTCAGGAAAAGTGCAACTACCGGAAATTGAAACACCACCTGAACCACTGAACGGTTTACTTATCAGTATGGATCCCGATTCAAACCTGTTTTTGAAGTCAATTCGAACATTCAATTCATATTTTCAAATGACATCGTTCGGAGCAACAGAAATAGTTAAAAATAATGCTGCAAATGGTCAACAATTTAATTCAACATTCAAAAATCAAAGGCCAAGTTTATCACAAATTGCTCATTGCTGCCAATGCCAACGAACCACATAAACTTTTACAAATTTATGGGCGGTGAGGACTTCGAAAGCGCCCTCGCCAATCGCGTGGAGGCACGTGTAGCTACAATAACCTCAATTCACTTTTTGCCAGACGCATTGTCGGTGAACTGGACACTTTACTGAATGAGCACAATGAATTGTTGAAATTATTCAAATCACACATGCACAAATTGCAAAGTGACAATCACGGTATTGTCATCAATCCTGATAAAACACCAGCTGGAAAGAACATTCGTAGATTCAATGCACGTGTTGTTGACGACATTACTGGAATCATGGTTAGCAACCGTACAGCTACGCGAATTCAAACAGATTCAATTTCCAATTAGATTTACATTCGCAATGACAATCAATAAGTCTCAGGGCCAAACGATGTTATTTGTGTCTTAGATTTGGGCACGCCGTGTTTTTCACACGGAAATTATACGTGGTATGTTCTCGCGTGGTAAACCATCTAGTTTGTTTGTGTTGGCTAAAGATAGACTCACTAAAATATCGTACACTCCATTGCACTAAAAGACTGATAATGTTATTTTTTATTTGTCACAATTTGTGATAGAGATGTAATTTGAAATTTATTAGTTAAAAAATAATAAAAGTACAAAAAAATTCTAAAAGGAATGTTTGGTGTTTTGTTACTTTTTATAAGCCGTCATCGTTCACAGTGCATCATTCTTTTTCAGTCATATACCACATTCCCACACACTTATAATGAGTTAGTTATTTTTTATTTGACTACCAAAATATTCACTAGAAATAATTTATTTGGCAAAACAACGTTTGCAGGGTCAGCTAGTATATAGTATATATAATGTAGAAATCGGTTCTTATAAAATACTTTGTAAACTAATATATCCGTTTAAATATTTATAAATCAGGTTTTCCGATAAAAATGCAAAAAGAAATGAATTTTTTTCAATAATTTTTGTAAAATTTATACCACAATTCCTTAAAAAAGAGTTTTATTGATTTGAATTAATGTCACGCTGGTTCAAACAAGAGAGTTTTTGGAAACGATCTCGACAGTTTTGAGCTTCGATTAAGTGACGAAACTAAAACTTGAGCTGACATTATACACTCCCAAACCACACATTTACAAGTTCACCACACGTGAACTTGTAGCCCAAATAGATTTAAGGCATATCACAGGCGCGTCGGCAACCTATGGTACGCGGCATGATTCTCAGTGGCCCTATTTAACAATATTGAAGGGATACTTATACTTTATGTTGCTTATATTTCTTATTTTAATGAATATGTTTAAAAGATTCGTATTATATAATACATGTATAATTTTTTTTTTACTTTTGTTCAAGGAATAATTATATTTATGTTGCTAATTTTCATATTAATAAATGTCTTTAAATGAAGCATACTTAATATATAAATCTGTATTCCTGACCTCCATTCCTTAACGCTACAAGCATTGCCGTGGTAAACGAATTGTTTCAAATATTCCCTACAGTGGTATAGCCTGAATCATATTGGTAGATTGTTTGGGCACACCTGAGTAATAAAAGTGCCGACCCCTGGTGTATCAGATCTATTACACAACGGTGTATATTAGCGGACTGTAATAAATTGTAATCTAAAACTAAAAGTTTCGGTTTCGAATTCCAGTCTGTTGAAAGAAAATTGATTCAATGAAAAGTGTTAATGTGATATTATTGGACATATTTCAATGCTGAAGAATATTTCAATATGAATAGAATAGTTCACATGTTATAGCATAGTTCACAAGTTAGAATTTCGACACAAGAATGTTTCACTAGACAGTATGTTTACATTTTAAGAAAGATATATGCGTTGACTGTTTTGTTACAAGACCACTTCTAAATGGAAGCGGCTCACTGCGCTACCTAACGGCTTTTACTATTCAACAAACGGTGTTTAGAAATACAAAGCCAAACTAAATTATATAAAGATTTTGCATTGCAATACTTGAAACCAAATCAATCATCTATGACAAATAGAATCTTAAACCCACTGAATTTCACGAACTCCACGAAACATGAGATACTTAAAAATCAATACTTGGCCACCAAACCATTTTGGTAACTTTCAAATAGGATACCCCTCCACATTCCAGGAAAGCAGGAATTTTTTTGTGATTATTTCTTCCAGTGTCATTGGAGTCAATACAGTGTTAATAGCCAAAATGTAATATTTAAAGATAAAAATATTTCGAGTCTTAAAAGGATACGAATGTCAAACCACATGATCACGCGAGCTAGGTCTTAATGTATCCGACTACTTGCGATAATTTTTTTTAAAAAAAAAAATGGAGATATGGGGACATTTTGTGGTTTTTGGATTTGTCTAGTACATTTTAAGAAAAAAATATGCAAAACTTAAGAAGATAAAAAAAATTATTATTACTAAAATTGGAAAACATTAGTAAAAATTTACAAAATATAAAATGAACGGGGCCAATTTTGTACCAAAAGTTTATGAGCAAATTTTCAATTTTTCAATTCTGATACGCTGCTAGTTTATTGATTCTTAAATGACCTTCAGGATAAGAGATATTTCAATTTTTACAAAAGCTAGAGCACTTTATCTTAATTATTGTATGAAATTGCTTAAAATGCAACAGTGATTATATTAACATAAGGGACTGAAAATTTTGTAATAAAACAGTGATTGATAAATCTGAAGTTTAAAAAACTTCGACTATTATACAGAACATACACGAAAAATTTCAAATAATTATTTTCAAAACATTTTTAGCAATCGCTGGCTCCTTTGAGCATTTTCAAAAAAACACATTTCGAGTAAAATGCGTTTCGAAGTATAACACCTTGCTGAAAGTAATGGCATCTGCTTTTACTAAAACACTTGTAGTTTTAGTTCTAGTGAACGGAAAATATTAAACTTGGTATTTTCATAAAGCTAATAAAATGTCTATAAAATAAAATCAGAAAAATTATTTCAACTTTTGGCAAAATTTGCAATTTTAGTGTAGTCGGACACCTTAAAGGGTAGTTATTTGAGTATTTAGTAGTCATGCATTTCCTTGTAAAACTTCTATTCTTCTTCTTCATTATCTAAGTAAAATGAAAAAATTCTAATAAATTTTATGTAATGAAGAGGAATAAAGATCTGCCTTAACCTCTTTGGCTGAAATTAATTATTTTCCAGGTTACTGTTTGAGAATCGGTATTTATATTTCAGCACTTTAAAAAATCACTTACGAAATTAATCTTTATTATTTTATTCTATATGTTTCTGAAAATTACTAAAATAATTATGGAATTGTAACTCATTTATTTCATTGTTCATTTAATGCATCAGTTATTATTAAGCTTCTCAGATTTAATACAAATTAGTGCATATTTTTACTATTAGTTTTGAGAAATATTTCTTGTTAAAATTATTTGTGTGAACCAATATTTTAAATCTTCCTTAATCAAATTTCAGTGTTAATACTTTTTTCTGCGATTAAAACTATTAAAAATTTCCTTTTAAATAAATACATCATTTTTCTCTTATGTATTACCAAATGATACACAAAAAAGAGGTTTGCATGTCTACAGTTGCGCGATACCGACATGTTTGGAGAATACTTCCTGTAAGAATAAATCTTAATTTTACTATTTCTGATTGATGAAACTTGATCATTAAAATTGTTTAGTTCTGTGAAACAGCAATTACATATAAAGGCTATTTTTTGCCCAACTAACATTGGTGAATAGGTATTGTAAAATTTCAAGGAAGAAATTATCAGTATTTGAGCAATACTCTTATAAAGAAATAATTTTGCAATGAAATTTCTTTATACATGCTTGAGAATTTCATGTTATGCATTTTCTAATGCTATATACATTCGCTAATTTTTTTTAAATTCCTGATAATTATGAAATTTGATTCTAGCAAATGATGCTTTGGTGTAATGATTATCAAAGTCAATATAACAAAAAGTACGTGCGCCCCTTTCTTCGAATTATGGTGTAAAAGTCTATTTTATATAAACTTTATTAAATTATTCAAATTTTGTTAAAATTAAGATACATTAAATATCAAATGGTTAATAAATTTATGTTCCGTGAATGTTATTTATACAGAGTAAAACTGCTTTCAACATAAAAAAATTATATTTTGAATGAAAAGAATATTAAAAAAAAAAAGATTTCAAGTAAAAGAACCGTATATTATTTTAAGAAATTACTATCAGTGATAATATGCTTAATTATGCGTATTATACAGGGTGTTTCATAAATGATGGGAGTAACTTTAAGGGGTGATAGTACACATCAAGACGAGTAATAGTAAATAGGAAACCAAGTGTCCCAAACGTCTTCCGAAGGAGAAATGCGCCATCAAAGTTTAGGGTCCTAAATTTCAAATGATGATAAAAAACGGAAAAATTGATCGATTCATTTGCGGTTTTCACTAAAATCATTCTTTAAATTAGTATTTTCTTAAAAAAAAGTTTTAAAGACAAAGTTAAAAAAATGCCATTAGAGGGCGCTCTAGACTTTGGAGTACCGAACAACTACCTTTTACGAGTATTTTTTTTATTTTGTTAAATCTTTACAAAAGCTTAGATTTTAACTTGAATTTTGAGCGCAAAATTGAAACCATCGGGAGCGGTTAAGTGGCACAAATGTAACCGCGTTCAGGGGGGGGGATTGAATTGCTCGTATGTAATGATCAAAATAAAAAACGATAAAGCAAACTTTAAGAGGCGAAAGTACAACACCAAAACAAGCATCATTCATCAAAGAAATCATACTCGTAATTTTAACCCGAAGGTGATAGAGGGTGCTGAAACAGATTTCGTTTTAAGAGACAAAAAAAGGAAACAAAGAACATTTACGTTATAAAAAAAAGTTTAATTAGAAATGATTACAATATCTGTTCGAAACACTGACCATTAGAGGCGATGCATGCGGTACAACGGCGAAGAAGGGATTCACGAACCCTCTGAAACACGCCAGGAGTATCGCGCACCTCTCCTGCAGCTGCCGAAAGTCTGGCGACGAGTTCTTCTGCAGTTTCGATAGGAGTCTCATACATAAGACTCTTCAAGTGTCCCCACAAAAAGAAATCCAGGCATGAAAGATCGGGCGATCGCGCTGGCCAAGGGACAGGACCACTTCGCCCAATCCATTGATTTGGAAAGGTTGCGTTTAGATAATTTCGCACCTCTGGCGCAAAATGAGCTGGTGCTCCATCCTGCTGGAACCACATTACTCGCCGGATACGAGGGGGAACATCTGTTATCATTTCCGGCAGCACCTGTTGCAGAAAGGTAAGATATTTTTTTCCATCCAGGCGTTCTGGCAGAAGATAAGGTCCAAGTAGATGGTCACCAATTATTCCTGCCCAAACATTTATGGAAAATCGTCGCTGATATGCATGTGTAGAAGACGCATGTGGATTTACATCTGCCCATTGGTGGGAATTGTGGGTGTTAAATGTACCGTCACGTGTAAATGTACATTCATCTGTAAAAAGCACAGTTGCACCAAAATCGGGATTTAGGGTGTGCTTCTGCAGATACCAGCGAGCAAAATCCATTCGACGAGGAAAATCCCTTTCAGTCAGTTCCTGGACTCGTTGGACATGAAAAGGATGCATACTTTCATCCTTTAGTACTCGCCATGTCGTGGAGGGTGATACTTCAATTTGACTAGCCACTGCTCGCGTGCTTGTATTTGGATGATCAGTCACCATATCCAGAATTTTTTCTTCCACGGCTACCGTTCTGTTAGACTTCGCACAGCCTGCATTTGAACGTGCACCAAAAAGGATCCTGTCTCACACAACTGTCTGTGCAAGCGCACAAATGTTTTATCATTGGGCAACCGTCTGTTGGGAAACTTTTTTCCGTATAATCGTCGCGCCTCTGCACTATTCCCATTTGCAGTTCCGTAGATGAAGTGCATATCAGCCTTTTCTTGATTAGTGAAGGGCAACATCTTTCGTTACGTTTGTTCCGTGATTTACACTTGCACACTCGGGTCAATGGCTTTTATCTTAATAACAATTTGCATATGCGTTCTTCTTCTTCCCCATATCACAATTTCATGTTCTTCCAGAATCTTGCAGCTAAAACGCTTGCATGGATAAAATTTGAAGATGCTCTAGCACGTTTGCGTTTGAATTCAAATCATGCATTTTCTAATCGAAGTTGATTGTTTTTATGTTGTACTATCGCCTCTTAAAGTTTGCTTTATCATTTTTTATTTTGATCATTACATACGAGCATTTCAATTTTCCCCCCTGAACGCGGTTACATTTAGCACCACTTACCCACTCCGATGGTTTCAATTTTGCGCTCAAAATTCAAGTTAAAATTTAAGCTTTTGTAAACATTTAACAAAATAAAAAAAATACTGGTAAAAGATAGTTGTTCGGTACTCCAAAGTCTAGAGCGCCCTCTAACGGCATTTTTTAAAATGTGTCTTTAAAACTTTTTTTTAAAGAAAATACTAATTTAAAGAATGATTTTAGTGAAAACCGCAAATGAATCGATCAATTTTTTCGTTTTTTATCATCATTTGAAATTTAGGACCCTAAACTTTGATGGCGCATTTCTCCTTCGGAAGACGTTTGGGACACTTGGTTTCCTATTTACTATTACTCGTCTTGATGTGTACTATCACCCCTTAAAGTTACTCCCATCATTTATGAAACACCCTGTATATAAAAAGTCGTTTTTAACAATAACAGTTAAATGTTTTTAAATATTTTATTTTGTGATAATCGTCTTACAAATAAAGGTTTTTAGCTGCAACATAATGTGCCTTTTAATTTCAAATTTCACAAAACTGATTCTCAAATTTCTTTTATAAATTTCAAGTAAATATTTAATATGTTTTTACCGTTACAAAGGAAATTTATTATTCGTTTTAATTCAAAAACGTTTGAGAAAAATGTATTAAAGGTTCATTGCTAACCAAACAGTAGAAATAGTATTTATAGGTGTTTAAATGCTTACTGCACGTGTATGAAACCGATAAAATTAATCTAGAAAATGAATAAGCTCTTATTTATATATATATATATATATATAATTAGATTTTATTTTTAAGTAAGAAATGATAATGTCTTTGATTATTGAAACCAGTCCATATGCAAGGAGGACGGGTTTTGAAATGAAACTTCTTTAGGCACGAGAATGAATGAGAAATTTGCCCAGTTTTGCGTAACAGAGAAAAAGCAAACGGAAGTAGTGATTTCTCCCGCCAAATCGTTGACATGGTGAGGAGATAGCGAGTGGGTGGAAAAGAGAGTGGGGTACACTACGGGACTTGCGTCATATCCGTGAAAAGGTTGGACGATTGCTAAGGGGAATTGCATCAGAGGTATGGAGTGTGTGGCATCTTGCTGCTTCGACGAAAGGCTCTTAGGTATTGGAGATATTAAGTGGGTACCCTTGCTACTAATAACGAGGTGTATTTTTGTAGTTTTTATATAATAAACATGCCAATAAACGATCCCAAAATATTACCATTGTATGGCTCGTCCCGTTACAGGAGTGTCTGGGGCATTGTGTATATGCCACTGACGTTCGCGCCAGAAGTTAGCGTCTTGTAAACAAACACAGTGACTTCAGTGAGTGATGCATTAAGTTTAGGTTATTAATTTTTATTTCCATTGAATTAAAATTAATTTTGGTCAGAATGCCTAGAACAAATGCAAAAAGAGAAAAAGAATTTCGTGAAAGAAAAAAAAAGGAAAACTAGCAGCAAATCCAGTCGAAAGTCTATAGATCACCAAGTAGTCCTGTCGCAGCTGTTATCATCTTCATCCATAAAATTTTAGTGATATACACACCAGAGGCTGCAGCAATCATTGGATCCGATGATGTTTAAAAGCCGATTATCTTAACCGGACACTTAAATGTTAATTTTTCTTCAAAAGAAACAAAGCCACTCATTGAATTCTTGAAACGGATACTGAATTTGACAATGAATACTGATTCTAGAGAAGGTACATCAGTATAAGGAACCACGATTGATACAGTTTCTCACGTTTTCTTGATTGACTACAATCGAGGGTTTTTATATCCTACTTCAGTTACCACACACCTATTGTGTCTTTCTTCGAAAATGATGATGCCAGAAAATTGAATAAAAATATCATTTTCATACATTGAATGAAGTTCGAATTTTATTTAATTAAAGTAAGTTATCTCAGCAGTTTAATATAATTAGATCTATTCCTGCATTTACGGCCACCGTCGCCAAAGAAGTTTCACTTCTATCGCGTGGTTTCCACGTTGCTGTTGTTTTTTCTTTCAACCTCTTGCGAACTATAGAAAACACTAAGAAAAGAAAAATGCTTAAGAAAAATCATTTTATAACTAATATTGCGTAAAAGGATTATTACTTTTCAATGTAATTGTCAGGAAAATCCGCGTATTTATCTTATCCTTAGACAAGCTTTCCACTCCACTGTTCGAAGAATATTGATTGGTTTTTCCGCCACTTGTGTAAAATGAACTAAATGATGTTCCGAAGTTCTACATTGGTCTGGAAGCTTTGTCCTCCGAGCCAATTCTTTACTTCAGGGAAGGTATGGAAATCATTCGGAACTAAGTCGAGGCCTTACATCTAGTAATCATATTTGTCCCAATTAAGCTGCTGAAGAAGCTGTTGGATTACATCAGCACTGTGAGGTCTAGCACAGTGTAGTTTCTGAGAACTGCAGGGGTACTGAATGCGGTCAAACTCCTCGCCATGGAAGTAAATGCAGTGAATAAAACTTAACATTTCATTGTTGTTTGTATGTGTTCCTCTTTTTTTTCCTTTTTTTTTTAACACTTTTTGTATATTACGGCTTTATACCCCTGTCGGTGATTTTTGGAACTCTTTTTTATGGAATCCTACTTTCCATGTCGTCATTCATGTTCATACAAATTTTGGAGTCATTTCTTTTGTTAGACTGAGCTACTAAGATGCCTTGTGAATAGTGTCAGTTTAAAAAAATCACCTTGTATATAAATTCAAAAACTGTGTTAATTTGAATGTGTCCAAAATTAATTCCTAAATATCTGAAAAATATATATGATTTACGAAGGAGAGATATAAATGTGATGCCATTTCTAAATTTCTTGATTGCATACGGACATTAAATATAATAGAAAAATTAGTCATAATGCATTTTTAAATTTTTGGTAATGAAATTATTTATGCAATAAATGATTATATCTCTATTGTTTTGATAAATTTTAATGATCAATTGAATCAAATCAAGTCTTTCTCATTTGGTTTCAAAATTTGTTTCAGAAACGCCAAAAAACTTAATACCTCTGTGATGATAAATAACTGAGAAATTATCCATCTAGTAATTTACTTGGAAATGTTTATTCATCATTCGCGGAAAAGTATTATGAATTTCAAAACAGTTTTGAAATCAATTATATGTGTTATTCAAAAAATGGATAAAAATTACAAAATCTTTTCTGGGGAATTTTATATCTGATTCCTATTTGTTTTATTTTCAAACTTCTGTTGAATATCTTTATATTTTGTTTCAATATACATGTATGTTTATACCCCCAAAACTCTTTTAAAAAAAGGTAATCTCACCTGATTATCCTTTCAGATAATTTCACTTATGATTAAATTTGTCTCATCAGTTTTAACTATGAACTCAAATAACTCAAACTTCAATAAAGTTGTAATAATATTTTTAATTGTGTTAATATATTTTAAACTGATAAATATTAACAATTTTGCATATTTTGTAACTTTTTGAATTTTTTTTATTTTCTTGTTTGTATATATTGGAAGGGAGGGGGGAGGTTATTTTGACTTATATTATAATCAGTTTTCATCCTTTTATATAAAACATCTGGTGACATTTGTACAAATAACATTTTCATTCTGATCACTTACTTATACATAGTGATTCTTTTAAATGTCTCATCTTTCTGTTTGGTTTCTTTCACAATCTTAAGAACTCTGAATTAACATTGTGATCTTGATTTGTTACCAAACTTTTGTTGAAAAACGAATTTATGTATTTTTGCTTTAGTGAAGATATTTAGTCTCTTTCCATCACAACTGTATTACAATAAGTTTTTTTTATAAAAATAGTAGAAGAGGAATTAATTTTAAGACTTACTGTAAGATGCATAATAATATAGAAGTACATTATATCATTTTCATTCTATTGAATTGCTATGATTAATATTTATTTTCATAAATAGTTTTTACATAAAGCATAGAAACTAAAAATTAAACGGAATGAAAGCAATGTATACAGTTATACTGGAGTCTTATATTTTTCTAGATTGCTTCAAAATATGTATTTTTTTCCATAAAGATGCACTTTTATTCAATAAGAGTATACGAAAAAATAGGAGGTACACATATTTACAAAAATTCAGTCTTTTTTGAATAAGTTACTCTATATTGTATCAAAAATAGTTCACTTCAGTTGCCATGGAAACGATCCACTGCTTGGACTTAATCGCCCGACTGCGGGCGACATGCCAAAAATATATAACTTCTTTTGTTTTATTTTTATGCCTTTAATTTTAGTGTCTCGTGTTTATTATTATCATTATAATTCTTTCTTACACTCTCGTGCTTTTATTATTATTAATTATAATGTATTTATATATATATATATATATATATATATATATATATGTTAACTGTTATTATAGTTATGGAAAGTTCTGAAACTCTCTATGGCAATATGTAAGGAGAAAAATATTTAGTTCGAGTAATATAGTCTAGAGTTGTGTGTCTAGCAAGAGTTGTTGTTATTTTATTTGAGTATTGAATTACCATATTACTCGTAATTTAATCTACGCGACAATATGATTTAAAACCAATTTGCCTTTCATTTTATGAAACTGAATTATAGAAAATTAGTATTTCTAAGCAAAACTTCCATTAATATATTTAAAAAATCTAAACATATTTGAATTTCATTTCATCCTAAAATTTCAATTTAAGGAACAGACATGTTTTGTCTATGGAACTAATCAAAACAATGATATATTAAGTTTTTCTGCTTTCTGCAGTATTAATTGAGGAAAATTTAAAATCTGACATATTTCTGATAAATTCAATGAAACACAATTTTATCAGTCATTAAAATCTATCAATGAAAAAATTTTTAAGAAAAAATATCGCGATTCTTTTTTAGTTTACTTTGAACTCTCATGATCTCTGTATAATTACCTTGCAAACATAGTATTACTTGGAATATAGCCTTCTTATACATTAAAAAAAATTAGCATGCTAAGCTTATCTTAATAGTTCAAGGCTCAACTTGATATCTATACTAGTTTTTTTTTTAATTTGTAGTATTTCCAGTTCTTGTAGAAAAAGAAAACAACTTTAAATGTAAAGTCGTGTTAGGAATTTGAAAATATATTGCTATGAAGCTGATTTCGAATTCATACAGACCTTCCAGAAAATAAAAATAGCTTTTTTTAAGTATTAAGTGAAATTGCTTGTTTTGTTTTCTGACGTCAGTACAGTGCTCCCCCCTCCTCCACTTTTATTTGTCTTGCAAGTGTAGTTAGTGAACTTGGCCATGAAAAATAGTAATATAATTTTATAAGTTATATTTTAATGAAAGCCTTCAGTAATTAAAATACTGTAGTTAAATAATTTATAGGCGCGTAATATGAAAGTTCTACCATTTATTTTTAAAATTTTACTATGTTCTGGTTTGATATGTAATGCATTTGCAGTACCAAAATTTATTTAGAGAAAAAAAATATTTTTATTTAATGATATATATAATTCATTTTTACTTTATTCAATACTGGAAATTCAACACAACTCTATAGAGGACTTTATTAAACGTACAATATAATGTTCAGATATTGATAAGCAAATTAAAATAAAAACATAAAAAAACTCTTAAACATAAAAAAATCAAATAATTTAAAAATCAGGAAATTTTTTTTTCTGGCAAGCAGTTAGCAAAAGAAAAATAGTTTAGAGTAGGCTGACATAAAACGTGTTGTGACGTGTCAAAATATGACACGTCACAATTCTGTATTACTCGCATAACAAGAGGTCTGGCCACCTTGCACGAGATATACAAGCTTCATAAAGTGCTCTCGCTTTATTAATGGGGCTAGTGATCAACGATTGTGGCAGCAATTTCAATTCCTCCCAAACAGCCAATTTTAACGCCAAAAAGGGTCCTTGTAGAGGGTTGTCGACATTCTATGGTTCTCACTTCAGCATCTCACAAATACTCTAGAGCATGGGTACTCAACCTTTTTTCCTGCCGGGCCGCTTGATAGGTATTTCACGCTGGCCGCATACACATGACAGGCACTTCCCGCGGATCGCATACACATTATAATTATTTCATGCAGGACGCATCATGCGGATAATGGAAAAAGCACATTGTAAGACCAAAGCAAAATTGATCAAAATATTAAAACTCATTTTTGGATTTTATTTTAATACTATATTAACTTTTCTATCAAACACACACACAAACATTTATTTTTATGAATTTTTACTGAGTTATGGAATATTTTCTATTTTCTTTCATCTATGACCAAGCCTCTTGCTTATTGTCTACTATTAAGAAAAAACAAATTGATAACAAAATTGAGATACATTTAATTGCTTGATTGATAAAATTTCCTGTTAAATTTTTTGTACATTGTTCTCCAATAATTGAATTTCTTATAGTGCAATGGGCCATGACCGAACCACTCAAAAAAGGCCGGTGGGTCGCAGGTTGAGTATCACTGCTCTAGAGGATTTAGATCTGGAGACATCTGTAGCTACACCATACGGCGCGAATACCCTCTTATTCCAGGTACTTGTCAACAACAACAGCTCTATGTAGTCGGAAATTATCATCAATAACAATGAATTGGTCTCCACGGATCTTTGATAAAGTCTCTCGTAGGGCTCGAGAATCTCATTCTTGTACTCTGTTGTTACTGTACTAGGAAGGAGGATTATGGAGTGGTGTATTCACGTCCAACACAATCTCTCCCCATATAAGGATGCCACTGCTACTAAAGTGACATTTTCAGGATAACAGCGTTTCTCAGGTTTTCTCCAGATGCAAACTCGTTAAAAATAATCCTGTATACCAAATCACGACTCGTAATTAAGGAGGACAAGGCGCCAGTCTTGCTCTATCTAAGAGTGGTGCTCAAGACTACAAGGTAGTCTTGAGAAACTGTCTCTCTTGAGAAACAGTGAAAGAGGAATACGCACCACTGATTTCCGGAGATAATGGCTCCATCAGCTAACCTTCTATACATAGATTGTCGTTACCATTGTTCTAGACGAGCAGTGAGTTCTAGAAACGGCTCTCTAATAGTCATACTACTATCGTGCTTTTCATTTAAAACAACATAGCAATTCTCCGTAGGTGTTGTGACTGTTGAGCTAACTTGTCCAGTCTTCTAAGGCATTGTATCCGATGTCTGAAATTTCTTTCCTAATTTGGAGACCGCCCTTTGGCGTACTTGTAGCCAACAAAGAACTTCCACCTGTGATTGTCCAGCATCTAGCCCACCAACAACCCTCCTTCACAATTTACAGTTTTACAATGTTCAATCGTCTTAACGATGTTCTTCTCTTTCAAAATGGAATCCCTTACACAAATTGATAGCTTTCAAAAAAGCTTCTACTTTTCGATTTAAAATTCCACTTCCGTCGTTTTTTTTAAGAAAGATGATCATCTTCCTTACACTAGACTCATAAATAGAAATTATTTCTTAAATTACACTATATAACATCACTTTCAAAAATAATAGTGATAACTATTTCTATATTTAGTACAAAAAAATGTGTTTGTAACTTTAATTTTTAACTTCATTGAATATAATTATAGTTAGAAGTCTGAAATATTTTATTAATAACAGGACAGGAACTGCTAATACAAACTGCTAATAACAGGAACTTTTCAAGCTGTTATATTCAAGCCTTAATGTTTTTTCTTGTTTATGCACTGAGACGACAACTAGGCCAAAAATTCAAGTTTATAATAATATGACTTTCCTAAAAATTTTCCAATATTAGATACATTAACACTGAATTAATTTGAAATTTATTTTTAATACATTTGCATTCTGAAAAAATTCATTAACTGATGACGATAATTTCTGAACAAAATTTTATGAATTTTATAAATATTTTTTTATTCCTTAAATAAAGTCCTTCGTCACAATGATGTAAGAAATCTCCTAATGGCAACATTCAAAAATACTAATTTCTTAATAAATGCAATTAATTTCATTAACCTATATGTTTATAATTTCTTTTTAGATTTAGAAAAGTTTATTTTTAATAACCTGGATTTTTGTTTTAATTTTTAGAAAGACAATCGAGTACTATAAGTGTTTCGAATTATCTTTTTCCGGGAAAGTTTCTCAAAATTAAATAATGTACTTACAACCTATAAGAAAGGTTAATAAATATAATCAATTGAAAACAAATGTCATTACATAATAAATTATCGAAACTTTCAATTTGAAAGGAAATTATTCAATAAACGAGAATTTCTTTGTGTAAAGTTCTGAATTTGAAACAAATAAGAGTGTCGCTTTGAATGCAGAAAATATTTTATATTCAGTTTCAGAAATGAGGAAAATCTATAAAGATTAACATTCTAGAACATGATTCTCCAATCAATTTATAAATGTTTTTGAATGTGACAAAGCTCAGAAAGAATTACGGAGTTAAATGTTTAACAAAGAAATTGCTGACGGCTGTTCCATTTGGAACATTAATCTTTAAGATCTGTCACATTTGACTGCTGGAAGAAAAATTAAAATTTATCCTCTTTAATTTTTATTTTTATTTTCCATGAAAACATCCATCTTTCCGTTTACAGTCATTGTTTTAATTTTTTAAAGTCTTTTATCATTATTATAAAATTTTGATACATCTAGATATAACTTGAATTTCCTGATGTAATATATGTATCTTCTACAAGTTGACACAATGGAAAACTTTTAAGGAAAAATTGCGTTTAAGCAAAACGACATTTAAATATAAAAGGGAACAAAAGTAATTTGGAATAATTAAAATAAATTGCTCATAATTTTTATTATACTATGTATTATATAAGGTAACAAAATACGGTGCAAATTAAGTAATAACAAAATACAAATAAATAAACCGATCACAATAACTACCAAAAGCATGACAAAAAAAATTGTACACAGTAACATGCATTAATGCCCATTAAAACTGCAATGTTAAAAATGTGCAATTAAACAAATATGACATTTGTACGAAAAATACTTAGTCAGATATGCAAATCATTGCCATATCAGTTCAGGGAAGTGTAATAACATCCACAATTTGCAAAGATAATACAGCGAGTTTCTCATTCTGAAGGGACATTTGAAGTTCACGTAAAGGCCATATTATACAGGGTGGTCCCGAATTCATGGTACAAACTTTAAGGGTAATAATCATTTGTTGTATGGGAATGTATGGGCTCAAGTGACGCGGTCAGGCACAAACACAAAAAATAAGAGACGAAAAGAAAGAAAATATGTTTATTGAAAGCGTCGTTGACAAATGTAATGTTTACAACAATGCTTCTCAAACTTTCAATATTTGCGACCCAATTTTCATTCATAATTTTCATTCACTCCCTCCATACAATAACAATGTATTGAGCTCAATAATACTATAATTTGACACTAAAGCTTCAATACGACTTTAATTTCTTAAGTACTACCGGCATATACAAACGTCTCACTCAGCCAAAGCTTTAATTGCCCCGGACGCATATATTCGTCTTTTCGAAGTACGATATTCTCTGTGCTCTGCTACTCATAGAATTATTCCTAAGGCTTTGGAATGCAATAAAAGGACCTTGATAGTGTTTGCGAAGAATTAATTTATTTCAGAGAAGGTTTTACTTAGATATATATTTATTCCTTTTCATCCCCCCGATACATAACATACGCGTGCCTACGTGGAAAACGGTGGCATTGGGAAATGAATCCCGTAACTTTTAATCGGCAGTTAAGGAATTAATTATAAACTGAACAAATTGTCAAGATGAGGGTAAATTTTGTAAAAATTTTATATATGACAAGCTCACATGGGGTCTAGTAATTATTAAACTTGTTCTTAACTTAGTATTGTTAAATTAATTATAAAATAAATTGTACAGTACTGATACATTTAAAAGTTTATATATCAGTGCAAATGTGTATTTATATTTTATTATGTTACAATGTATTTTGTTTGTTTACTTTTAGTAAATCAATAAATTTTTTTAAATAATATTTTTTTGACTATTCAATATGCTCGCGCCCCCCTCGTAGAGTTATCACACCCCTCTAGGGGGGCACGCCCCACAGTTTGAGAAACGCTGGTTTACAATAAATATTCATAAGTATTCAGTATATGACCTGAGAAGTCCAGCTGTAACACAAATTGCTGTACCACCTACTAGCAGTCGGAGAGCAAAGTCTGCCAGATTCAAAGCTTGTACTCGCTGAAAATAGAAGAGGGGTGTAAGCGATTTTCCTTTAACACTCTACAAACGGCCTGATAACTTACACCTACAGGATGAGCAACAGCTCTTGTGTTCGATTCGGGTTTATCAACCACAACGTTCAAGATGCCTTCTTCCAGATTTGGAGTGCCTCTTCGTCGTTCCTGTCTGGTGACGTAGAACGAACGTGTTTCATGAAGTTGACGATGTAACCGCTGAAAAATTCTGTGATCCGACATTCGTCAATCAGAAAACTGAGCGGGAAGCAATCGTGGAGTAGCTCTGCAGTTATCATTTGCAAGGTCGTACATGTAAAGCATGTTTGCATTTTCGACATACGTAAAGTCTCGCATTGTAGACGACGGCACAATTGCTAATAGCAATTTTCCCTACTGAGATGCATCATGTTGAACGATGGCTGGACATCTACTGCCCCTTACCGGCCACGCAACCAACCACAATAACTCCATTTCTCTTTTCTTTTATCTCTCCTGTTCACGCCTCCCCTCGTCACTTACGCCCATGCTGAAGCAAAGAGTATCCAAAATTAAACTTCAAATTTGCGTGTAGTCTGTAGCAAACATTATACAGCGAAATTGGAAGAAAATTGGGTAAAAGCATAATGAAACGAGGGGAATTTTATCAAGGGGGAAAAACAGAGTTTCACAAACCACCTCTAGATGACATATTATAACTTTTGAGAAGATAAAAACAATGTATAAAAGTTTAAGAATACATGCTCGATATTTTTCCACCATTATCTGCTACCTTCTGGAAGTGCAAAATTGGATGTTCGACTTTTGAAAGCAGCATGAACTGGAGAATGTAAAGCACATGGCGTTTATATGATTTCTTTAAAGTCGAATAGAGATGTGATGAGATCACGGTATGACTATGGCCTTGAAGTATCCCTAGAACTAAAAGTCGCAAGAATTCGAGTCGGGGGATCTAGGAGGCAAAGCTGTAGGAAAATGCTGGCTGCTGATTGTGGCGTCATCGAAATGGCGATAGAGCACTTGTTTCACACCATGGGCGATGATTGGAGGAGCACCATCCTGCATAAACACTGTGGTTGTATCACATCACCTTACCTGAAGAGCCGGAATAAAGGATTGATCTAACAATGAAGCGTGTCGTTAACCGGTGACAGTGCATGCCTGCGAGCGTTACTTCAAATTTCTTAATCATGTTTGTTAGTCCTTGATTACTGAGTGGGCCTTTTCGTAATCACTTCAAGGACCAAAATTTCTGCAAAGTTCGGTAGCAGAGTCTCCGTTTTGGTAAAACAATTTCATCAGTAAAGCACATTTCTTGAGAATCAACGTCATCTTCCTGGACTTGGAAATGAGTATGATTGCGGTTCGCCTGTCGCCTTTTCCTATCCTGCGGGTTGCTGTGCGCGCGCAGAATTACTATGGTTACGACAGTTGTATATGTTAATAGTTTACATTGCACAACACCATCTAGTGATGGTTTTTGAAACTCATTTTTTCTCTCGATAAAATTCACATCATTTCAGTCAATTCCGCTGTATAGTTTTTGCTGCAAACTACTCGCAAATTTTAAATTTAATTATGGATACCCGGTATTTGACATTACCATATCTTTGAGGCTCCTATGACGTTACTTTTCAACAAGGCAATGCAGTACCTCATATAGCCTGTACTGTCTTGAACTTATTCAGTACAGAAGTATTCGACTATTCCCCTCAGGTTTCCACATTGGGGTTCACATTTTCATTGAGAATGTATGGTCATATTTTGCCAAGGATTTAATACGCTTTCACTACGTCTGTCATTTTGTGGTAGAAAGAAGAAGCCGGACAGAAGAATGGATTATAATTGGTATTCAAGTTCATTTTGAACTGATCCACATGTTAATCAGTACTGACATTGTTGCGAGAAGTGACAGCTTTGAGTATTGAATTCTGCATGCTATGTATACCCCTAAAGCACTTGTAAATTTAATCGTGTATTACTTCTATTATACTAAATAAAATTTTGACATTTTCTTCTCTTCTTAGAACAGAATTTTTTATGGCCAGAACGTCTGAATAACCGTCTTTTTTTAGAACATGAAATAAAAAATACGTAAGGAAACATGTGTTGTGTGTGTGTGTGTGTGTGTGTGTGTGTGTGTGTGTGTGTGTGTGTGTGTGTGTGTGTGTGTGTGTGTGTGTGTGGTGTGTGTGTGTGTGTGTGTGTGTGTGTGTGTGTGTGTGTGGTGTGTGTGTGTGTGTGTGTGTGTGTGTGTGTGAAGGGGCGCTACTGAATGACCTCTGAAGTAACCCGCTGGCTTCGGAGGGAGGCGAGCAGGAAGCAGACAGACGGGGAGACAGACCAAGAGACTAGAGAAAGACGTGAGAGAAGCAGGAGACAGAGCGAGATAGACCCACGACGACAGAGAACTAACTTCTATTCAGAATAATGAAAGCCATTTAGGCAACGACGCGTGTTTTAATGTTTTAATATATTAATTGTTTTGTCCCATTTCATTATAGTTATTGTTAAAATAAACAGTTTATTCTGTTAATTTATCTCGAGGCCTTTAAAAAACATCAACATAACATATATATATATATATATATATATATATATATATATATATATATATATATATTGTTGTAAATGCACCAAATACATTCCTTTTAACAGAAGAAATATATTTTTAAAATTTGTAGAGTTCATAAAACAAGAAAACGTTTTAAAAACTGGAAAATTACCAAGAATTATCTAAAGCGTCGCTAAAAATAAAAGTAACTAATTCATTACAAATCAATATTTATACATTTTTTTTATTTGGAGACCAAGATTAGGACTTCCATGCAAGTGAACTCTGATAAAGTGTGCATCAATTAATCATGGAAGGCATATTTTGCAATAATTAACTATAATTTTGATTTATTCAGTTTGAAAATTTCATTGCTACGATGGAAACCTTATAAACTAGGTTTTAAGGTATCCGAACACGTTCGGAGTACATTTTAACAAAAGGGCATACTAAAACTTTATAAATGCTCTTTTAGGACTCAATACCAATAAATATTACTATTTAACTATCAAAATTTAAAACAAATCACCTGAATTTTACAAAAATCACAATTATTAGTGAAATTTAAGCAATATTTTTGAAAAACTTCAAAGCAGTTAGAGAAAAAAGTAATAAACATATATTAGTAAAAGTATTACGAAAACAAATTAGATGCATTTATCTAGAAAATGTACTACAATTTTAATGTTTTATTAAAATTTGAAAATTTTAGAGCTGATTAAGTAAACATTATAAGAAAAGTTACATTTTTTATGAGACTATTATTTAAATAACAAGCCATAACTCAAAAAGTATTCAGACAATGAGAAATATTTTAGTACATTCTCTAGAAAATAACGTAAATATCAGGTTTAAAAAGTTTTATAGAAATACATTCGTAATATTTTGAGTTATCAGACTCGCCATGATAGATTTTGAGCAAATTAAATGCCCACTTCTGGTAGATCAAAAACCCACTTCCGATTTTTCTAACTTTATGAAATTGATTCTCACTTGTCCTCTAGGTAGTGTAGAAACAAAATAAAGTATGTTTCGTAAAGTCAAAATATAGCTCTATTCATTAAAATAAAAAACAAAAATATCTGTCTTGACTGAATTTGGTCATTTTCAACGTGTTCGGATACCATAAGGGTGCTACAATCTTATACTAGAATTTATGTGATGATACACATAGCATAAAAGCCAATTGAATACAAATAGAGAAGTGTCATTTAATATACACATAAAATAATATGTAATTTATGGGGAAATTATTAGATTTAAAGAATTCATTATAATTGTACTTCAAATCATGCTCAATGCAGTTTTAATCATTGAACCATTATATATATATATAAGATTTACTTTGTCTATATTTTTTATTTTATTTTTATACTATATATACGTATATTAAAAATTAAAAATAATGGGAAGTATTATTTCAAACGGATTAAACTAGTATTTTTAATTTTTCATGATATTTATACACAGTTCAGTCACATTAATGTGACCACCTGTCAAAAGCCAGAATAACTACCTTTAACAGAGCGGACTGCTGCAAGAAGTGCAGAAAAAGAGTCAATTAGGTTCCTGAAGGTGTTCACTGGGATCTTGAGCCATGATTACTCCAGCGCCGCGGCCAGTTGCGCTAAATTACATGGGTGGATCCATGGTACGAATAACCCGATCGAGATGGTCCCACAGATTCTCTATTAAGTATAAATCAGGGGATTTTGCTGGCCAGGGGAGAATGGTTAACTCATCCTGATGCTCTTCGAACCAGCAAGTGTACTGCCAGCTGTATGAAACTTCGCTTTGTCCTACTGGTAGATGCCATCATTCTGAGGATAAACAAGGCACATATAGGGATAGACATGGTCGCAAGAACAGATGCATGCTTGTATTGGTCCATCGTGCCTTCCACATTGATGAGTGAACCCAGAGAATGCAGGGAAAACATTCCCCGAATCATAATACTCCCGCCTCCAACCTGAACCTTTCCGGCAATGGTTGCAAGGTGTGTGCTTTCAGAGATTTCATGGCGAATATGCCAACGTCCATCTGTACCACAATTGGACTCCGTGGACGTCCAGTTGCGGTACTGGCATGCAAATTCCAGCCTTCGTTACTCATGAACAGCAGTTAGCATAAGAGCATGAAACAGGCGTCTGCTTCGGAGGCCCAGGTGCAGTAGCGTTCACTGAACAGTAGTTTGAGAGACATTGTTGGTAGCGCCTTGGTTCATCTGGGTGGGCAGTTTCTCAACGACAGCATGTCTATTCTCTGGAACGTGAGCAGTTCACACAGCCGTTTCTGAAATGCTTCAATCCTTGGCCCGAAAGCCAAAGATCATGCCCTTTTAGACGCCAGGTAAATCGCTTTGTTTCTGCATCACGCGCAAGGATTGCAGTGTTTTCCGAAGCCCTCATACACCCTTTATATATGCTCAACTGCATTGGGCTGCCACCTGCCTTCTGTGATTTGTTATTTAAAATCGACGTCGAAAGTACATGGTGGTCACATTAATGTGACTGGACTGTGTATGTATATATAAACAGTACGAACACAAAAACAGAAGCACAGTCTACAAGTATATCGCTGTAATGATAACCTGTTAGAAATTATGTGACAAGTAGCAGAGGTTCTATTTCAATTCACATTAAGCAGTCACCAGAGGTTTAAAAGCACCCTACTAACAAAGGAAATTCATAATCTCATAGGGTTTGCACCGTATTCATACTCTGGCATAAGCATTCACAAACGAGAAAATCCGGATAACATTCTTTCCCATATGTCTAGGGTCTAATGTCGATTTTCCCATGTCAGTGCTAATATTTGACCCCAGTAATGTATAATAGGTAGAGGTACTCCTCATTGTGGGAGCAATGATTACTTCAAAATCGTACTATGTGATGATTCTAGATGCCGTGGTCACTAATACTGAATTTTTTACTATCTTAAAATCGCCATGTAAGAAACCAATCTCTTGTACTGCGGCCTGCCTATACACTGTTACAAAGCTTTCTAGCCGATAATGGTCGAGCTCATCTATGTCGTCCAAAATTGGCTCTTTGAGAAATTTTTAATTGATCAACGTATTCGTGACTAGGGTTTTTTGACCCACTGTGGTTCATAAAATTCTTATACTAGCCCAACTTCCTAGATGGAGCGACACATCCGTCAACCCCGGTAATTTACTCACGATTCAATGCATTTATATATTTCGTCTTACCCTTGCTGATGCTCATTGCAGCCTCTCATTCGACATCAGGTGAACAACTCTTTACTCATTTTCTTTCCATATAAATAGCCTTTTGCAAAGCCACATATGCTCTTATTTGATTGCTCTACCATGTATGAACAGAAAGCAAAATTTTAATACTAATGTAACATAAAAATAAATATTTTAAACATAATAAATCCAATTTGTTTGCTACAGAGGTATTCTAATGTTCTAACTTTTCTGCTCATTTATTGTAATTTAGAAACAAATTTTATGTTGTCGCTGTACATTTTAAAAAGTTATCATTAGGAACATTTTACAAAGTTTTTTAGACACATTTTATAAATTTTTTAGAAGTTATATTCGGAATATGTATTTCTCTGTTTCAAAAAATGCAAAACAAATTAATAAATTTTACAAATTATTTAAATGTTTTTCTCTGATAAAAATAGGCAGAAAATATATTTAACCAATCGTCTGTTAAATGACAGAAAATTCGCTGAGGAAAGCAATCCCGAAAAAAATCGAAATAACTATTTTATTACTTTGACAGTGCTTTTGAATTATCAAAGTATATATTTCATTAAGTTTAAAGTCATTCAAGAATTTAAGTTTCCATTAATCTGTTTTTCTTAATTTGAATTCCTCAGTTAATTTTTAGGAAAGAAATCTGCACTTTTTATAGGAATGAAAACTTGCTTTTGAACAATAGTTTCCATTTCATGCTTTTAAAGCAACTAAGTTCCATTTAAACAATCTATATTAGCAATACTCAACTTGCGGCCCACTGGGACTTTTTAAGTGACCCAGTAATGGCCCATTGCTCTGAGAAATTCATTTATTTAATAACAAAGTATTAAAAATTTGGCAAGAAATTCTTTCAGGCAAGAAATCCAATATATCAAATTTCCGAATTGATATTTTGTCTACCTGTCACTGTAACGGCTCGTGATGACAGACAATAGTATAGTAGCGACCATTTTATGAGTGGAACTAATTTTTAACTATTCCTCATGTCTAGCAAGCAAAAAATATTCGAAGAAAATAGGTTGTTTCAAGACGATTGGGAAGTTGACTATTCTGTAGTGAAAAAAAAACATGGATCCGTAATTTTTTGATTTTCGTTAAAGTGTTGCATTTAAAAATACCAATAATTACGCATCGTTCAATGACATTTTCCTCGAATATCTCTTTAAAGAGGTGATAAATAGGCTTTCTTGAATAATATTTCCAATAGCAACAAAGTGTTTTGTTAGTGGCAATGTCACAGCGGTAAACAAATGCTTTCTACGCAATTTGCAAAATTTTTAGCAATCATATGAAACCGTTAACTGATGCAGAAATTTTGAGGGAGTGTTTCTTAAATGTGTGTGTGATTCTCCAATTTAGTGTTTGATAAATTCAGTGACAAAAATATAAAATACTTTAAATAGAAATTGCAAAAAGAAAAATAGGATTTTTAATATTTGGATCATTCTTCGCATTTTAAGTTTTCTATGTTATCTTGGTCTTAAAGCCCTTCTTCCCCACCCCCTCATTAATCCTCATGTTGCGGCCCCCGTGAAATAACTCGGCAGAAAAAGAGGTTGAGTACCCTGATCTATATCCTTCTTGGCTGATGCTGCCCAGTAGCGGGTTTAAAATCTAGCGCCACTGAAGACCCACCGTAAGGGAGGGGGTGCAGAAGTGCCTTAAATCTGTCGAGAGGCTCAAATTCCTCCAGTTGGTGTAGCGAGTAGGTTTGGAGATGGGATGCCAGCTCAGATATCGTTCTTGTCACTTGACCGTGGTTCGAAATTACGAAATCCATCACCAATGCCCCTCGTGTTTCTTCACAGTGCGACGAAAATTAAAAACAAATAGATTCTGGTATTTATTTTACATTCTGACAGGAAAAGTCATAAGGAAAAATGATATTTTGTCACTAAATCGAAAAAAAGGAAAAAAATATGAAATTTAAAACAAAATTTATGTGCTCACAATAAGAAAAAAAGATAAATCGGTTAATTCTTTTTCAAATTGTTGAAATTCTTTCACAATCAGAAAGCATAGTTGCAATTTCACGCCGTTCTGAAACTAATACTTTTAACCACATCAACAAAAAACAAGTTAAACTCAAACAAAATTTAATTTTGATAGATTTTTTGTCAAACAGAATAGATAAGTTAAAATAAACATTTTTCTAAACTAAAAAAATATCAAAATTGTATTAAAAGGTTTATATTAAGTATTAAAAAGCTTATATCTAAATTTACGTAATCTAAATTTTCCATTTTGAAAAGCATTTAGATTGTTTAAAGAAATGCTTTAGGTCGTGCCACAATTTATACCAATTAAACTTCATAAGCAATTGAAATAGGATATCATACTATATGGCAAGAAGTATTAGTAACTTTCCTGCTCTGTTAAACACTTTCAAGCTCTACTTAACTGTTCTTTCTGTTATCTATTGCCAAGTTTCATTTCCAATTTTAACTCATATTACAGCTTTTCATTTCACTGTACGGATCTTCAAATAAGAATTGTAAGAAAATTCTGGTAATGCTTCGTATATTCGAGTAATTCTTTAGAAAGTTTAAAGTAAGTAATAGAAAAATTGTCCAGCTGTGGTCATTTTAAATATATCTATGTATAATTAACTAAAATATCGTAAACGAGAAAAATGAGAAAAAAATATAATTACTTTTTAATTAATATAGACATTTTATTTTTGTCAATTTATAATCATATAAAATTTTTTACGTAAAAAATCGAATTGAAAAATTCTGATGCAAGAAATCGAATAGAAATATTCTGATATATATATTTTAACCGTTGACACCGGATATCAACCACCTGATGATGATTTTGCTGAAATATTTACGCAACAAATTCATAGTTTAATATTCCTGAGAAATTTACAAAACAATAATGATCAGCCTTTGAAGAAGTTCCCGAATATTTTGAAATCCAAGAATTTACATACATGTAGTACGGTTGCAAAATCATGCGAAAACAAATAAACAAGTTTTTTTTCCTTGAAAATTGCAAAAGAAGAGCAAAATATTTTTAAAAACATAAAAATGTCTTTCAAAAGAAAGTATTAGTAATAATTAGCCCTAAATTTAAACGCATGATAAATAACAAATGAATGACTTGTGATCATTGTGATAAATAAATTACTAGCGGCGCGGTATAATTTTTTTAAATGGCTGGCTTTTTCTTTGCCTCTCATCCTAGGTTTCTTTTATTCATTCTTTTCATTTTTGAATAACAAAAAATGTCAACGAGAGGCCCCATCTTTGGCTGGCTAAACGGGTTAGAGGCCGCTTTTGAGGTGAGAAACCCTAAGGTAAGAAATCTGTCGACCTTCGAAACGCATTTCAAGGTTCGTATATAACTCTTCGTAAACGCGACTGCTCAAGTTACAAACACGGAAAGAATTCCATTCAGAGGTGAGCTCGATATCGGATTGGAACAGGATGATGCGGAAATCGGTCTGGGTTCTATTCGCGGTGGTGTTTTGCGGTGTTGTGGCTGCTTCGGCTGCTAATCACAATGAGACTACAGCTGATCCGATTGAAGAAGAAGAAACTTTTGAACAGTTTGAAAAGAAGATTAAAGGTAATGTGGGAAGCTTGGTGAAAATGATTCTGCCTCAGTTGATGAGAGGTTCTGCGGATGCTAAAGTTTCGGGTCCCTGTTCAGCGAGTGTTATTAAAGTTATCAGTGGAGTACGGCAACTCAGAGAATGGGCGATGAGAAGTAAGTGATTATTCATTTTTTAAAAAATAAAATAAATTTTGTACAATAAAAAAACTGATTCATAATTATCCTTTTGGCCATTAATAAAAAAATATTTTCCCTACTTTATTCAAATTTATTAAACGAAAACATTTTTAGAATAGTGTTATTCATTAGAAATGTACACATAATAAAAGTTTAAAGGAACATGGTACGATTTATACAAAAATTTTGATTAAATGGTTTTCATATTTTTTTGATTGCCTCTTCTTGGTATGTATGATGTAAAACAGATTTTGTGCTTAAAATTTCATAAAAAAGCTAACCATTTAATTTGTTAAGGGAAAAACTTGAAACTTATGAAGAGATTTTAAAATGCTCCTACAAAAATTAACATACGTATATGAAATTTTATTGACAAGTACGTCACACTATGTATAACAAAAGTTGGTATGGGTTTTACTATAACATTATTGGTATTCGTACAATACTTCTTTTTATGAATTATTGAAAGTTCCTTAAAAAATGTGTAAATTCTAAATTCAATTATTTTTTAAAAAATAAGTATTGCTTTGATTGAAAAATGCATACCAACTTTTATTACATGTACCATTAGCAACAAGTGAAAAAAATTTCCAATTATTAGGCACAATATAAAAAAAGCCTTAGCATCATAAGTAAAGATAAACTAGTTATTTTATCTTTCCGAGATAAGTCAGTTTAAAGTTTTGATTTGTCATTGGGATATGAATAAAAACGCACCTAAAAGTTATTACAAACTTTGCGTTTTTTAAACTTAGAACTCCCAAACTTTGTGGGTTTGTAGAAAAGTACATAAAAAATAATTTAGGCTAAAAAATTAGATTTCATTTATGACCGTTTTTGGTCAATTGAATCTGTGTCCCCTAAATTAAAAAAAAACCAGTTGAAGAAATATTAAAAAGGCGTTTTATGTGCTTCATTTCATGTAAAATTATATGAATACAAAAAATTTATATATTTTACGAGCAAAGATACTAAAAGCAAAAATAAATAAATAAAGAGGGCTCTTTACCTAGTTATTTAATTCGAAAATTGAAATAACGATGCTGTATGCATATCTTTTCTTTCTTTCTTCCTTTTTTTTTACAAATAACTTAATAACAAATATTTCTAAGTCTGTTGCATTTCCTTTGAAACAAAATTTATAATTTAAAATATCTTTTTTATTTAAATAAATAAGTATTATTACAAGTAAGTTTATTTTAAGGCATAAACTTTTTCGCTTTAAAATAATAAATCTATACATTAGGTGATACTACGCTAAATGTTTATGTATGAATTAAATTACACACAAAAATGTTAATACATCGTTTAATACACACCATTTATGCCGCTTTGCATATTTTATGTTTCATGAATAATTTTTTTATACAATACAATTGCTGTACTTTCTACGAAATTGATAAATCAGTAAGAAAAACGTTATATTTAAATAATGATTTTAAATTTACTGCAATAAGCAAACTTGATGACCGATCAATTGTCAGTACTTAATAAGTTATATAGTTAAATGTAAAAAACACACAAACATCTCCCTTTTTTTTTTTTACTGGAAGATATCTTTAAAATTATATTTTGCATATAGGGCTTAATAGTAATACTTACGTTTTATTAATTGATTAAAATTAATAATATTTGCATAAACACTATTTCTTATAAAGCTTACAACAGAAATGAAATTAATCATTGAAAATTTTGTATAACGATGCTTATTTTTTGGTAAAAAGGTGTAAAATCTGGTTTTTGTTTCACCAATGCAAAAAAAGAAAACAAGATATCAATCATTGGCATGGCCAAGAAATTTTAGTGCGTTTTTCACATGTTGTATTTTACAATAATGCAACTAATGAACTTTTTACTAACAGAAAGTAGTACTGTACCACTCCTCTAAATGTACTACTATTGAGCTGAAAAGAAATAATGACACAAATAATTTACTAGGTAAAATTTGAGAAAATTTTGTTATAAACTAGCGAAATTCAGGAAAATTTGTAGGAAAATTCGGGAAAACTATGGGAAAATTTAAATATGATTCGGCTCATCTAGGGCACAAATGCGACCAAATGCCGAAAACCCGAGATCAATTGGTTGCTTATTGGCTGAGAAAAAGGTACGACAAAATATGGAATGAAGACAGAGACGAAATTTGCGTCCTAATAGCGCTTTTGTTCCATTACGTGAAAAACGCGCTAAAAATCCTTCAAGTGTATAAAATGGACTAATTAATACTAATTGATTATTTTATTAATGCTAATTAATAAAATGGAATTACAAAAATTAAAAAGAAACGAAGATTCTGAATTTAAAAAAAAAATGCATTGAATTATTATTTTTAATCTGATTTCCTAAAACACGAGTGTCTTTTTCATATTTCAAATTAATCTAGCAGCTCAGAAAAATTCATTATCATTTATTATTTCATTATCTTATTAATTGCTCTTAATTCCATAATATATCTGCATTTTATTTGTTGTGCAAATCTTTTTTTTTTACATATTTTTAGTTCAATGCCCTCTATATTAATATTCTTGATGCTTTCCTGGTTGCTCTGTGGCTTAATATACTTGCATATGCAAATGACATATTTCACAAAATATTTTAAGAAAGAAAAATCCTGTAATTACAGTTTTACTTAAAAATGCTTCTTTTTCAATATTGACAAGAAAGAATAAGCTAATTTTACAAGTTTAAGTAAATTTACACCCGAATTTGAACTTTATCAGAACAAAAGAGTTTCTAAAAGTTCAGGTATGATTTTTCCTGCTGAAAAGAGGAAGTGGAAAGATCGTAACGAAATGATTTTTCATTAAATGTAATATCGCACTGTTTTTTTTTTTTAAATATTTTTTTCTCTGAACCTCTGTTTAAAAACGTGTGCATACCAGCTTATTTTAATGAATACTGATCTGAGAAAATCAACGGTGATATTCAAAAGAATAAATCTTTCAATCAAAAATAAGATTTACATTTCCCGTTAGACTTCTCATCTTGACATTCCCCTTTCAAGGTAATGATCCTAACTGTAATATAATTTAATAACATGTAATGTAAGGATCCTAATTGTAATATAATATAATAACATGCAATATATAAGGATCCTAAATGTAATATAATGTAATAAAACGTAATGTAATTATCATAACTGTAATATAATGTAATAACATGTCATGTAATGATCATAAATGTTATATGATGTAATAACATGTAATGTAATAATCATAATTGTAATATAATGTAATAACATGTAATGTAATTATCATAACTGTTCCCCCTAGTGAATAATCGTAGAATGTCACTGTCTATTTTTTTCTTTTATTCCATAAAACAATTTGTAGTTATAATAATAGCCGAATTATTATTACTAATACTTTTTTGCATCAAAACTCTGAGCTACAAATGTTCTATTTTTTTTAAATCTATTTTTCAAAATAATATAAAAAATAATTTTAAAAAATACTCTTATTTCATTTTTTAATCTGTATGTGCTTATAATAAGGATATTGGAATGCAAAAAAATATGATTAAAAACATTAAAATATGAATTGCATAAACGGAAAGTATAGGTTTTTTTATGCAGAGACTATTTGAATGTTCTTTTGTAATCTTATTTATATAGCAGCATTGAAATTTATTTCCCATTAGTTTGTCATGCAAGTTTACAATTTCATTCTTATGAAATTATATGATATACAATCCTCTGACAACAAAAATCACACAGATATTAAATGTCCCTTGTTAAAAATATTTAAAATCCGATAACTGGAATTACGATTTTTTTAACCCATTACAGTCTCTTTTTATTTCGGGTTTATTTATCTAAAAATGTCAATTTTTTAATGCTTACCTAGAAATGTAAGCAAAAGTATTCCAAACCATAAAAATCACACGTGAAATAATTCGGGTTGAAAACGATTGTGCAGTGTTACTTTCCCCAGTGCCTGAGCTTCACTCGGGGTGAGTCAGGCTGGCTCATTTCACCCTCCCGAGCTCAGGAAAAGCCGGGTTAAAACTTCCAATTTCTCTCTGCAACGTTTATACAAAGAAATAATAAGATTTTTAAGAGTAATGACCTTCATAAATGCATTGAGAAATGGAAAACAGCAAAAGCTTATATTCATTGTTGTGTAAAAGGAAAAGTATATTGAACTAAAATTACTTTAGTATCAGTAAGACAATGACAGGATATGTGAGTGCGCACAGAATTTTAAATAAATGTATTGAATTCAGCAAATAACCTTTTAATAATTAGTTCAATCCAAAAAATATTCTTTAAAGTTCATGGGATGAAACTCAAAAACAGTATCATTGTAGAGAGAAGTGATTTTTCGTGTGTGAGAATATATTATTATTAGAATTATTCTGTACAAAACGGATATGCATTCAATGATATGCTTTTACGTATTACTCTTTATGTTTGATCGAAAAAATACATTTATTTCTATTCTGTGATATTTTATAGATGCTTTTAATAAAGTAAGATAATAATTAAATAATAACACGCATACTTAATCTCTTGCAATTTATTAAAATATTTTTTTTTCCAAATTAAAGAAAAGTTTGTTTAGATTTGTAAGATAAAGCGTTATAATTATTATTATTAACATGACAAAAGGTTTTTGCGTGTATTTTATTTTTTTTAAAAAATGCATTTAAAAATTATATTAAAACCAATAAATAACTGCTTAAAATTCTATTTCATGTCCCTTAAAGAAAATGAATTATTATTTTATGGTTGAAACGGAATAACTTATTCATATTCTATAATTCTTTACAGTAGTTCACTTCAGATCATTAAATGAGAAAGTGTTATGTTACTAAGTGTGTCTTCAATGCTAAAAAATGCATACATATTTGTTAAAAGCAAAATAAAAACATTTACGAAATCTTTTTACTTACCCTTGATGAATTATGGAAGATTAAACGTTTATTTATCGTATAAACTCCAGTCAAAACACCGGCCTTTTTTTCCGATGATAAAGAAAACAAGTTTTGGCATTCACACATAATAAGCGTGGACAAGTGTCTGATATAATTTCATAATTGACCGGCGAGAGTGTTTTTTATTCAAAACAAATTAGATATTTATTTATTTACTTATCTGTCTGATGTTAAAAGCCTTAATGGTTCGGAAAAAATATATTCTTCAATTCACGCAATTATTATATATTATCACATTAAAATCAATTCGTTTTTTTCTGCTCAATTAGAAAACTGAATTTTTTTCAATATCTTAATAGAAAGAAAGATTAAAAAAATTTCTAAATGTTTCATTTTCATATAATTTCATGTTTTCCACAATTATTTATTTTTCTCATAAACAAAAAAGTACATGCATATTTATTACAGTTAATGATAGGTAAATAGAAAAAACGCAACAGAAGCCTAATATATAAAAATAGATTTTAAAACTAGTTAAAAAAAATTTTAATAATGTTTATGAATAAATAAAAATAATGAAAAATAGTTATTTGTAAAAAAATTTTTAAAAAAACGCCTAAAAGGAAAGAGAAAGGGAATGTAGAAATTACATTAATGATTTTTAAGGGATTTTAGTGTTAACCTATTGAAGAAAAATTTCCATATTATTTTATAATTATAAAATAAGATTTGATTCCCTCAACGATTTACTGGAAAATATGTTTTTCTTGTCAATTAGAAGATAATGAATGCTGGAAAATGTTAAAGAAAGAAATTACTTAAAAAAAGACACGCAATATATATATGTATCTCAGCCAATCAATTACAGATTCCCCTTTTTTAAGGAAATTTTTCGTTTTATACAAAATTGCGTTTCTTGCCTCTTTTTTCTCCTTTTTTTTTTTTTTTTTTTTTTTTTTTTGCTTTAAAAAAATTTATAAATTTAAATATTTCAGAAAAAAAAATATATAATATATGTATTTTAGAGAAAACTCGAGACAATGCTGTAATTATCATCAAATAGCGAATTCTAGTTTTAAAGATCAATATCTTTGTGATAAAATATTCAAATTATCACAAAATTTTCTCAATACATCCTAGAGCATGGCATTTAAAAGTATCAGAAAATAAGTAAGACATTTTGCATTTTAAAAAAAATGAATACCGTAAAATCCTGCGTTTTACTTTAAAAATAAGATCGAAGTTTACGGGTACACGTTATACGCCGGGTATAAAAATGAGAGCTTTAAAAATAAAAAAAGATGAGCATAGAAAAAAACTTGGACTTCTACATAAATTGAAATACTGTTTCGTTGAAAGAAATTACATTTCTTATGAACTTAAAGGGTTGTAGTTCTAGAAGTACACAATTTTTCACTAAAGCTTGGAATAATACCTCAAATAAATTACTTCAAAACATGAGAGCATTGCGCACGTGTATTTCAGATTTATTCGTAAAAAAGGGGGTGCGCTTATACGCGGAGAATATACCTAAAAACTAAAAGCGCGTTATACGCGGTGAGGGGTTATACTCGTCGGATTTTAAGGTATATAAAAACATGCTGTGTCATTGAAAATTTACCGTAATTTTGTTACCTTCTTTTAATACAATGAAAAATCGGTGGAATCTGAGCCCCATAAATATTTTTTCTATATTTCCTAAAATAAGTGCAAAAGTCCTCATTTTTTTATATTTCGAAGTCTGTTTATACAACCTTTATGGAAGATATATATGTCATGTATCATGTGGATAGTAACCGAGTTGTAATTGATCCTAAATAAGAAATACTTTACTTGGGTAAATATTATAAAATAAAATTCGTTCCTTCTCTGTGTATCTCTGTGTTTTGCTACATCCTGATTGTAAAAATGTTTTTCGCTTCACTGGATTTAAATGGAGTACCAGATCTTATAAAATTAAACAAACACAATTAACAGGCATGAAACGCTGACCTAAAGAAAGGAAACAAATCAATAAAAAAATAATTTTGTTAACTTGTACGCTTCTTGGATCTGAAAACCCATATATGCCGCGTAATTTCTCACTTCATTTGATAAAAATCAATCATCTAGAAACGAAGCATTTGGATAAAAAACAGCAAATTGCGAATAGGGAAGAAGAAATTTTAAAGCATAACTTTAACAAACAATACATATATAACAGCAAAAATTTTTAAAATACTGAGAATATATTTAAACCTTTATCTACCGACGGTACTTATAGGTAACTTAAAAATTGCATAGAATAACCATTTTTACGAAGACTGTGATGATACTTAGCAGGAATATTCTTTTAAATCCACTCTTTCAAGATATATGACAGCACGGGCTCTGTGATGAGTATTTTAGTGGGGAAGGCGAATATAGTTTTGTAGCAGAAATTGAGAAATTGCGTTTTCAGCTGACATTTTGATCGGATTGAAAAGATTGTCATTTTTATTCCGAAAAAGTAGTTAATGTCAAAAGTTCGCGCGTTAAGTGCAAGATATAAAAAAAGATTTAAAAATAAGGAAAAGATTAAAATAAAAATTTAGAAGTTCGAAATTCTGTGTATTTGAAATAAATGACATATTTTACAAACTTTTGTTATTGGATAGCATGAAAAGTTAGAGTCATGTTCGTCTTCCGTTAGAACATCATGGAATTTTATTTCATTTTCACCATCACTTTTACTGTGATTCATAAATAAATAATCATCTTCTGTTCCATCCAGATTATTATATATACTACATTTTTAAATAAAAAAAAACTTTTTAATTATATCAGATTTAATTATACTCCATGCTTTTATTATTCATTCACACAATATTTCTAAACTTCTGAAATATAAAAGCAATATACATGTATATTTCAGGTTTCTTTGTAAATAAAGGTGCACGTTTTTCAACAAATACGAGGTGTGACACAAAAAAAAAGAGACTGGCCCAATAAATCATTGTACTTACAGCAGGATTAGTTCTTCATCACAGTATCACCTTCAAAGTAGTTCTCTCAGCATTCCCACACTTCTGCATTCGGGGCAGCCATTGTTGGTAACAGTCCTGGGACGAGGTTTTTGGAAGTCCCTTCAGAAGATTCTCCGTTTTTGCCTGAACCTCTTCAACCTAGGTAAATTGGGTTCCTTTAAGCAAGACTTAACTGTAGGAAATAAAAAAAGTCGCATGGGGCTAAATCAGGTGAATAAGGAGGACGCCCCATCACAGTAATATTTTTGCTGGTCACAAACTGCTTGACTGACAGGCCTGTGTGAGTGGGTGCATTGTCTTGGTGCAAAATCCATCCTTCATTTTCCAATTATGGCCTTTTTTTCACGAAGTCTTTTTAGTACTTTAATGTAGTAGTAACAGTCTGACCACTGATGTGAGTGGGAACCCACTCATATCAGGATTTTTGACAATGTTTTGTTCTGTAATCGTTGACCTTGAGTGCCCAGCAGGTTCATCGTCTTCCACACTGGCCCTTCCCCCCTGAAAACCTCTTATACTATTCAAACACAAGTGCACTAGACAAAGTTTCAT
>BMAO01017065.1:0-39101 GCA_019973975.1 Trichonephila clavata | reverse complement strand
ATGAGGAAATTTTGTACATAACGTAATTTCTTCTTTATACTTTTTTATTTTTTATATTTCATTTGAAAGTCAATTAATAATTTGAGGTGCTTACTTACTATACCATTGAGCAGCTCTGGAAAAAATTTTTGAAAAAATTGCAACAAGAATTTTTCAATCTTTGTTAAAGCGTTTAATTATCGACTCAAAGCTCCTCTATAAATTTTCAAAGTGTCATTCCCATATTTTTAAAAAAAATTATATTTTTCTATACCAATACATTTTTTATACCTCTATATTGATATTTTTCTAACGAAAAAACTGAATTTATTTTTCAAATAAAAATCCCAAATATGGACATTTATAAAATTAGTAATTGTAGAAGAAATGTTTTATACTATCCAGAAAATTGAATTATTAAAATATTTAACTAGACAAGTCGTTTCAAGTACTTAAGTATGACAAGCCGAAGCCCAATAACATTATACAATGTAAATGATTTGATATATAATTAAAAAAATTTATTTTAATATTGTTTGAACCTTTGTATTTTTTTGTTACTTTAAATAAGTTTTCTAATCAATTAACATTTTAATTAATAACGTAAAAAATAAAGATAAAAACAAGATTAAGGACATATTAAAAAAAACTACATTAAAGTGTATTTTTGCCTTCTAGACTCTAAAGTTTGTTTGCAAAAAGATGCTTTATTATTAGCAATTAGGAAATTGTTTCAAATATTTCAGATCATAATTTGAAGAAACCATAAAATTGGTTTATAATTATTAAAAGAGAAGCCGAAAAAAATTATTTTACTTATTACAAATAATTGTTAGACACATACTCTCATTCTATTTAATCTTCTATTTAAAACATAGTGAAGAATAATAAATATTTAAGATTTGCAAGAGGAATCAAGCTGTCAATTATTAGTTTTCATTAAAACTAAAAAAAACAAATAACATTTAATGGAGTTTCGTCAGAATAGAATAAAAACAACTGATAAAGTAAAGGGGTGAGCTTAATGATTTACAACCCTCAACCTCTTTCAATTTAAAGTATGATCCTGCTCATTTATACGTTTATATCTGTAGTAGATTATATCAAATAGACCTGTAAATAAATATTCCGCCAAAGGTATTGCAGTAAGAACTTCTGAGAAATTCAAACATCATTTGAAAAATCTAAACAAATTTGCATCCCTTACCAAAGAAATAAAATCAATCGACATACTGCCTCAAAAATGGTTGGATAAAAGAATCTAATCAAAAAGGCTTTTTGAAAAATCCGCCAGAAACTCGTAGTACATGTTTTTCCTTTAAAATTCAATTTTATTGTTTTAATTACAACGAAATATTTTTCATAATGTGGGAGTGAGGGAGATTACATTGTCCTACGCTAAAGCTACGTGTAGGGCATCGGTTTTGCATCCAGTAATTTTGAAATAGATCAAGTGAGGCGGAGGAAACACAGTTCTCATCCCAACTCCAACCTTCCAAACCACACCAAAGAAAGGATTGGAGCCTAAAAAATTTAGCACCAAACAACGTCTCTGCACGTTGAATCTTCTTTGGACTAGGTCTTGAACCCAGGACTCGGTGATGACAATCTCAAATTTGAAACGTGACCACTCGATTAAGGTGGTCAATCAAAATGGTGGGAAGTGATTCCTCCTACTGTCATTTCAATTGATACAGATAAATGGCTATTTTAGCAAACAAACTGCACATTTTGAATTACCATCTCCAGTAAAATAAATTTGAAAACATATACATATGTATAAAGGTGTGCTAAAAAAATTGTTTACTTTATAAATCGTCTGTCTCCTTCTTCAATGATTAAGCCGACAAAATTCGATAGTTGAGTGATTAGAAAACAACAGTACTCTTCATTTATGTGTGTCAAAGTTTAGAAATAATTTCCTTTTTACAAATTTTACTCTAGCATCACTCCCCTGAAAAAAAAACCCCTAAAAATCTCGCGTAGGCTGTCAAATCGAAGAGTGTTTACTTTGTGTTTTACCGTAAAATTTGTATATTAAGGTTAAAAAGGAAGAAAAGTAGAAAATACATGTTTATTCCATTTTTCACACGTAAAATTTAGTTTATCTGTTGTTTTTATAAGAGCATTCAGTGCGCTGTATTTATACACTCCTATAATCTTGTCGTGAGAAGTTTTCCTCGATATTCATTTTTTTTTTATCTGTATCTTTTTCAAACTAAACATATAGGAGTAAGCTTCTCTAATAATAAAACTTAAAAATTTTGGAATTATCTTTTTATTTTTTCCTAATTTGTTTCAGCATTTATTTTTTCCAAAAATTCCTCTGAAAGTGGATAAAAATTGTAACAGTGTCTCCTTTAAACTTTCGTTCTTCTCAAATGCTTTTGTGTCTCTAAATATAAAACATTAATTTTCAACATTTTCTCTTTTTTCTAAATCTGGATCGATTTCAGTGGTCGAACTCTAAAATGTTAAACTCTTCATTACCGCGAAGAGAATTTCTTCATCCGAAAATATTTTGTACTATATATATCCATTAAATACTGTATCTATTAAATTACTTAAGTATCACATTTCTTCATCATAACTATAATAATACGCCCTTGCATAAGGGAGATTTAAAACATGATCGTGGCGTCCGAACTCTAACGGAGATTCACGGGCAGGGTACGGCATACCCAAAGAGGTGATATCGAAAATATACAATTAGAAATTGACTACAAGCTAAAGTCCTTTAAAGGATATGACTTTAAAGTCAGCTACAAAAAAAAAACTATAAACTTTCTCAAAAAAAAATTTTTTTGAAAGCAGCGTTGAAAAAAGTTAGATATTGGTTTTTTGACACACGCTGCGTGAGAAGTGCCGGGTTAATGAAATATATTCCTACTTACAATGAACTTTTTATTCGTAATTACGAGATCACTTTCAATCTATATATGCAATATTTTTTTCGGGAAAATGCGCAACATACGAAAACAACGGCATTTAAGAATATCTTTAAGATGCAACAAGTTACAGTTTTTATTTCGATACATTATTTGAAACAAACAAAAGAAACTTAAACATTACTAAATTCCAAAAAAGATTAAAAAATTTGAATCCAAAAATTTTATTAATGTTTTTATACTTTAGACATTGTTAAAAAAACACTCAATAAAAATTTCCAATTTTTTTTCATGAATAATATTAAGAATTGCTAACTGTTCTTTTAGGGTTTTACCATCATTAAACCAACAGTCGAAAAATAATTACTTATGTCCAATTGAATTATTTCAAGTATTTTAAAATAAATTTAATGACATTAGAATATTTCTATTATTAACTTTTTAATTGGAATGCCCTAGATTATCTGGAGCAAGACACTAGTGTTCGAAAATTTCTCATCTGAGTCTTATATACAGGATAATTTTCTAAATTTATCTTATTGTTACACCCTATTACACATATTGGAGAGAATTTATTTTTAGCTTCAACTTTTTGTCAGAACTGAAGATATATCGATAAATGTTAACTTGCGTTCCATTTAATACATGGTATTTGACGAGAGTACTCATAATGCATCCAAATTCAACCTCAAGAGTAAAAATAATGAAGGTATACTCAAGCTGAAGATCGTTTTGGACTACAATTCTAATCATGAGCAGTGCAAATCTCTGCAATCAGGAAATAGCTTTCCCGCCACTGGATCGAAAATCTAACTAAAAATATTAAACATATAAAGATATATTTCTACATTTTCTTGACAAGGTACTTTTAAACTCTTTTTTGCTCTAAAAAATCCAGTTGAGAAACGTCTTACTTTTTTTAAGACGTTGTAGAAAATATTTTTGCATAAATATGACGATGCAGCTTCTGGATATAAAAGACCATAGGGACGCCAACTACAGTTGATTGATTACCTGTTTCTCTGGTTGTAGGAGATTTTATATCCCATTTTATCCATACTCTCCCGAAATTATAATCTGCAGGATAGTGCAAAGTGTATGGTTCAGAAAGAACACAAATGAAAAAAAAATAAGGAATGAAACACGTTTATCGTGCAGTGACTGCGGAATTGGTTTGTACTTGGAAATGTTATATCACATAAAACTGAGTTACTGAACGACTAAAATACGTGATCATTTATATATTTTTTTTAAAAAAACAGTGCTCCGCTAATAACGAACTTTGATACGGCCATGTTCTGTGGTAACTATCTCATGTAAATATGCAGTTGCAACAAAAACACAAAAAGTTTTTCTATGTTAGTTGTTAAAATATAAATTTTCAAATGCTGCGTATATTTCATTTTGCACTAAACAATTGATTTTTACAATAAAATAACGTGACAATATAGACCCAAATCGTCAAAAATAACTTGATAGTCAAAGTATAAATATTTAAATAGAAGCAAAAAAAAAGAGAGAGTAAAAAATATATTTTCCGTTTAGAATGAGTAGTGTAGTATGTGTAAATTAAAAACTTACTTTAGTTTAAATTTCGATGATTTCTTTTTTCAATCCCTGAATTGTCTTGAAAGATGTGATTGGCAAACATTCAAATGGGCGTCTGCGCAGTGTTGAGATGTCAGCTCTTCTGAAGTTATTAAGAATTGAACATGCGAATATACACTTAAGTGTTCTTTATTCTCGGTCTTTTGGTTTGGTTGGTTTTAATTTCTGGCTCCGGTGTTTCGTAGGACATATTTTATCAAACTTCCTGTAAATGGAATTTATTCCGTTCAATTATAGCAAAGTGAAAAAGTAAATTGTGTGCGAGAGATCTTACGCATTTGTTGATTTGATCATGAATAAATTCAAAATTTTAACTTCCTTTCAGCCATTTTTTAACTAAAAAAGTTAATATAATTGAAAAGAATTAAATTAAAAAAAAATTATAAATCAGATATCTGATTTTTAGTAATTACATTTATCTCATTATACACGAATGTGATAGACTCCTTTCACGTACAAGTGAGTGAGTGAGTGAATATTTACGTCACGCAGTTCAGCTACTCAAGGTTTTTTGGTAACGGAACTCATAAATTTGAACCACGGTCAAGTGACGAGGACGGCACGTGAAATGGAACCCCTCTCCTAACTGCTGCACCACCACCAACAAGATGACGTTTCAGCTCTAAACACATTTAATGTGCACCCGACCCCTACACTGCGGGTCTTCAAAGGTGATAGACTCGAACTCATGACACGCCAGCCATGAGACTGTTGCCTTGTCCACTTAGCTACCATGACCTTTATGAACAACGACAGTAATCTTACAATCTACTATATAATACGCATTTTATTATAAATTAAAACTCAAAAAAGTTTTACATATGTTATTGTTTTATAAAGATATTAAGCCATATAAGTCAAAAAGAAACATTTTATACAATTAAAGCACGACATATCAACATATTTGGTGAAGAATCTTGGATTTTTAACCGTTAAAGACTGCAAAATTCTTACAATTTAAAACACTTATTTTTAAAAGGACATTGTAAGACCTTCAGGGGCAATTGTGTTACGCGAAACAGGACATCATATACTTTCAAAAAGTTTGTTTTCAATTTTATTACAGGAAGTGGTGTCACTGAAGTTGTGTTCTAGTGACAACGTCTCGAAATTTGACCTTGAGCTGAATTTAAAAAAATTCATTTTCACAAATTCAAATTAGTCTTACCATATAGAACAGCATAAGAGATCATTTAAAAAATTACCTACATAGACTTTCTCAGAACCGAATTAATTAAGCAGGTCCAGTATTTTATTGGTCTATTTTCGTAGTACCATAAAGACACGTTACAAAATTTCAGATTTTACCGAAAACAAAAAAAAAATTTTGTGTGAAACAAAACCATTTAGATTCGGTTCAGAAGAAAACGCAGCATATTAAGATCCTGATAGAGACTATATCGAATGAGCTTGTTTTGTATATATTTAAATAAGGTACTAAGTCAGAGTTGCACTTAAATTCCAGGTTGGTGTAAGTTTATATAGGGAAGGTAGTAAAAACTCCTCCCTATCTATTGTATGAGTAGAAAAGATAACAATTCCCGGAAAAAGTATTCTAACTATGAGTTAAAAATACCAATAGTTATTGAAGCAGTTGTAGATATTTCAGGATTACTTTTTAGGCTCGAAATCCCTGTATTTCTACAGACTGTTCCACTTTTTAACTTATTATGACCATAAAACAATTCATTTCCAAAATTTCTAAGATGGATATTTATGCATAGATTTTTTATTATGTTGTCAATTATTAACTAGATAATTAAATACAATATGCAGAAATCGAACCTCATTGAAATATGCTATAAAAGACGCGAGTTTCTTGAATCAATGTATCATGAATTTACAATAAAGACAGATATAAGTTATGTTCTTTTTTAAGTATTTACGGTAATATTATTGTAAGCCAACTAGTATGTGTGTAGAAAATAAATCTCCAACAACGCAGAACATCGAAATGTTCGAAAAAAGGCCTTATTTGTGAATTATTATTAATTTTTATGTATTACATTAATTTTCAGGTAAAGTAAAATTTTGTGCATTATTAAAATAAAAATTATTAAGAAATACCATTATGTTGTTGCTGTTGCTTATCCACTTAGTCTATACCACAAACTAGACAAAAGTTCAAGAGACCATGTCGCTTAATTAAATTAAAAACAACATCCTCCTTATTCAATAATTGCCCCACAGAAGCACCAACACATGGAATGATGTGGGATGGAGAAGTCATAGCCGAACAGCGGCAAGACTCATAGCTCTTCTCAGATCCATTAACCCTCTTAGCGGTTTGAACGTCTTTTTCCGCACGTCTAGAGATGCTTCGAAAACGCACCACACGTCTTTTTCTCACTTCAAGAGAGTGCTTCAAAAGCGGGTAGGCCGTGTTTTTCTGAAATCCTTTCCCCTCTTTTATGGTTTAACACCATGAGAGATAATTAGGGAGGGTTGTAGCGACACAATGGTCACTGACAGAAAGTTTTACAGCTCTCGGAGAACCCTGCATTTTGACCCTGAAGCAATCGTAAAAAAGTTGGGAAGAATTTCTTTAGACACCTTAGTGAACGAACTATAATTTATAGTGTTTGTAATTTAGCTTCATTTGAGATATTATTGCGTTTGAATTAAATAAATTCTTTTTGCACTTTTAGCAATTTAACTTTTTTTTTTCAAGTTTTGAAAAATGTTCCAACGTATAAATAAAATATTATATAACTCACTTTTGATTTTATATTAATTTGAAGTTTTAATAAGTTGGGACTGTAATCTGCTATTTTATATAGTTGGACAAATAACTTTTTAAGTATATTCTCTTTGCTTGATTAACTCGTATTATTTTCTTCATCTTAAAATGATGAAACGGAAAATTAAGTTTTTAAACTATATAAATCTCTATATAATATCTAGAACTATATTTAATTGCTTCATTTTTCTTCTCTTAACCAATGTTTTCAGTTTTTAAACCATGATTACTTCATTATAAGGTGTCAAAAAAGTTAATAAGAAACCGAACGCTTCAAAATTTAAAACCTTTTAAACTTTCCAACTACTAAAAATGAATAATTTCTAAACTTTTGCATCAAATTATTTGTAAAAAATTCTTAAGCTTTCATAAAAATAATAATGGAAAAACTAATTCAGATCCATTATTTTTTTTTAAATTTTAAAGCCAGATGTTCAGGGCGCGTATTGTTACAATACACCAAATTATATTTGAATTTAAAAAAAAAAAATGTTTGAGTTTCAGTTTACTTCAGCGAAAACATGAATGAGGGGTTTTTTTATACCGATTCATATTTTTAACCTTGAATATTTGAATAAATAGTAATTAAAAATATTCGGATACATTTACAGTTGACATTTACGCATATAAATAAATATAAAGATACATTTGAAAAATTTTTTTAAACATATTTGTTTATGCAAAATGCCTAAATATTTATTTTTTTAAAGCTAACTGAAGAACAAGTAATTAAAATCTGGATATCTATTATAATTAACATTCAGAAAAATCAGATTTCATACAAAACTAGAATTTATGTTAGAATTGTATTTGAAATTCAGAAAAAAATTTATGTATCGTGCACATACTCAGTTAAAAATTATTTAAAATAAGTACTAACAATTCTTCGAATAAAATATTAAATTAAAATTTTAACATAAGAATCTTAAGCATTTTAATGCATTTCGTAAATTTCATACAATTCGGTTAAAACTGTATGTTAAGAGCAAAAATTATGCTGAAAAATTTGATGAATATACAATAATATTTTAAGTAGAAGCACTACTGAGAAGCTAAAACACAGGAATGAAAAATTATGATCATATCTACAAGAGTTTTTGAACTATCTATTTTAAAATTCAGAAAATCTCTGCGTTAAGTTATACTTAATATTAATTAAAAAGTCAACATAAATGTAATGTAATGTTTGAAGACGCATTCATATACTATTAAAAAAATTATAAAGGGCATTGTTGCGAATGTTAAGAATTTCATATAATTTTAAATTCAGATTTTAACAGATTGACGTAGAAGAAAAAAACGAACATTTAACATACAGGATGCAGTCTGCAATACATAACCTTGATAAACAGAGACGACGGCATTTTCACTTGCTAGAGCAGAGCTGGTTTAGGTAGGGGTGAGCTGGGCAAAAAGTGAGGGCCCAGCGGTTTTGACGGGTGCCGCACAAGAAATTGCAGTTTTCAGGAAAAATTATAATAATTACAAATACAAAAATAAGTCTTGCAGTTTTTTCATACATTTTTATTAACATGAATTGGGGAATTGATTTCCAATATACTTTGTTGTGTTTCACAATATTTAAGCCCCTCAGGGGGCTCACCTTCTTTAGGTGAGTACGGGTGTCACAATCCCGAGGTGCCCTAGTGATCTTTTCCTTTTCCCACGGTCTTTGGCAAACACGGGCTTCACGAACCCGGGGTACCCTAGTGACCTCTATTTTCGACCCTCTTTCTTGTCATTCAATCCATTCTTTCTTTCTCTCTTCTCGTCTAGACCACAGATATTAAAACAAATGTTTGACGCAGTATAGCCGAAATCGGCTCTTGCGCCAATAAACCACAAAATCACTCACTCACTCACAATATTTAAGGTAACAAACCATAGTTCTTCAGATATATTTGTTCTACTTTTCATAAGCCGTACTCCTATTAAAACTTGTGCTTCCGAAACACACCTTTTGTAATCTTAAGAAATTATATAAACTATAACGGTTAATTTTCTAAATTATTAAATGTTCCTATTTAGCCATTTCCGTCCAAACAGTTCAAATGAAAAAAATATTCGGATTCACCCATTCATTAGGAAATTGTGTGATTCCAGCAGTAAGTTTTATTTTTTACCGAATAGGATTGCGTCACTTCGGGGATACCTCTAACAGACTAACAGAAACGTTTATATGCTATCGATTGCAAATTAAACATTTTCCCTTCAATTCTGTTTATTTCAGGAGGATCTTCGATTTATTTTATTCATGAATACAAGATTTAAATAAATTACTTTTTTCTTCTCAAACGTATTTGCTTAATAATATATATATTTGCGTATTATATTAAAATTTGAACTACCCAAAATTATATGTTTTTGTTCCTCTAAAAACTTTTAGTATTTTAGAAATGGTCTTACAATCCGTGTACGGTTTATATGTTCTAAAATGAAAAATATATTTTTATAACTGAATTTTTGTGCCTCGTTTATAAAAATAAAATATTGCTTTGGGCTATAGCTTATAAATGTACTTAAATAAGTGGAGAAACAGTATTTTCACATATTATGAATATTTTTGACTGGAGTAAGTCGGATATTTATATTTCAGTTTCTTTACAATTTGAATAAAAGTTGTAGGCAATTTTTTGAAGAGGATATTGAGTATAAACTCCTTGGCTATTTAAAAGTAAAATGTTTTATTTTGATACCCCACAGCTCACATTCTAAAATAAGACTCATTTACAATCATATGATCAGCTTTGGTGATATTTAAATTTTCAAAAATACTCTACATGTACGAAAACATTCTTTCAGAACCATACATCACATCTCATTCTCTGTCTTCTCCACAGCAGGCATTATTTTTTTATACTCAAAAAATTGAATACAGCATTTCCGAATGTTATTTTTTTTAAAAAAATTAATATGGAATACACTGCGGAAAAGTCGGTTAGCTTCACTGAGCAAAATTGTTTTAAGTGTACTGTTTTGAAAGACAAAATTAATTGCGAGAAGTTTTTTTCTCATTAGAATTTGTAATGATTGAATTGTGTGAAAGTTGTATTTATCAGTGAATTTTCCGTTTAACACTAAAGAAACAGAAAAATAAAAAATTAAATTTTAATAGAAAATGGTTAGAAATACTTTTACCATTTTGAAGAAAAATATATATTCCCATTAAAATAAAAATAAAAAATTTGACTAAATTTGCTTTTTGCTCCGTCACAAATGCCTATGTAAAGAAGGTATTTTTGCTTAGTACAAGTTGTTTGACTATGAAATAAAATTTAGATTTTTTCCGAAAAATTATTTTAACATAAAAACATCATTTATAGGATTAAAATATATATAAATTAAAAGTATTGAAATCCCTCTTTATGTTACTTTAAATTTAAAATATAATTGAATAGAGGAAGATTGATTTCATTTCATAAACATAATCGTCGTATGTAACGATACTTCATTTATTCTCTTTTTGTTTAAAAAGAGAGAGAGAGATGGTCACTTTTACTCTTTTTTACATAGTTACTTTTTAAAAAACATTACGATGTATTTGTGTTTTCTTAGTCTCATATTCCACAATAAATACAAGGTACTTTTTCCTGGCTCAAATCGTTAGTCCAAAATAGTTTATTTTTCTTAAATTAATTTTTTAAAATTTTGTTTTGTTTAAAATAAACAAGTATTTTTCAACTTTTGTAACAAGTTTCTTTCTTTCGAGTTTTTTTTTAACTCTTCACTTTTATTGTGACTTAACCGATCAAACAACCCCGTGGACCCGCTTTTTCCACCCAAAATTCGCACAAGGCAACGTCACAGCTGTGGACGAGTTTTCTCCCGGTTTTAAAGCAACAAAGAGGCCGAACTGAGTAATAAAATCTTCCCCTGTAGACCTCCCACTAACTTTAAAGGGGAAAGGAATTAAATGTGTTGCACTTTCGAAGGAATTCTCAAAAAAGAAGTAAACGCTTTCGGAATGATTTTTCAGGACAAGGATAAACACTCAGAGGGCGAAATATCAAGCTCTTGATGTGAAAAGTCCGAAGTCTAGATAAAGTGGTCTGAGCAACTCTAGGACAGGTGCACTGCAAGGACAATCCCGGACACTTAGCGGTATACCAGACATGTTCAGGAGGAGACCTCCAAATAGTTTTGATCTTGCCCGTGAACAGGGAGTGGACCTCGGAAGCTTGTAGTTAAGAGGAAGAGGGAGTGTGTGGGATATTTGCTGCCCTCCCGAACAAGCAGATGAGCAATTTCATTTCCATCAATCCCAGCATGCGAGGGTAACCACTGAAAGCATTCAAAACTGACCCTGGGTCAATGCGGCTAATTTCAAAAGTATATCCTGCCCCAACATATCCAGGACATTGGACCAATCCTTGAAGAATTCGATAGATCTTTTCCTTTCAGTCAAAATCCAAGTATCAAAGACGCGATTGGATACCATTATATGTGGACAAAATATTTTCCATTAGCACGATATCATTAACTTTGAATACATTAAAACATTGAATACAAAAGAAGGGATAATTTGTGTGAATCCGACATTGTAAGAAATATAATTTTCAAATAAAATATTCGATATAAACCAATTATTTTCAAATCTCGGAATTTTAACTATAAAACCACTTGGATATCTTCGAAAGCATTAAATTATTCCAAAATGATATCTTATTTTTAAATATATTCATTATCACAAATTTAGATTTTGAAAAAATAAAAAAATATAATTGAGAAATTTAAATTTTTTTTTTTTTTTTTTAGATTTAGATCTAATTTAATTTCCTATTTTCTTTTTCAAAACTAAATACTTCTTCACAGATATAAAAAATATAAATGTATCTTAAGGACCACACAAAGTATAAATAGTTTTGTGATTCGTCCTAAATAATTATGAAACATTTTTTGGCATTTTTTTAAAAATTGGATCAAATAAAAGCTATTGAAAATCATTGTACTGTTTACACAAATACTTAAAATTTAAAACCAAAAATTTTAAATCGATACATTTATTTTTTATCTTATTTCATTATGAGGAAAGCTATTTTACTATGCAGAGTCATTTAAACCCACTTTTAAATGTCACGATTATCTTTGTCGGATATTTGAATGAGTTAGAATCGACTCATTCCTATCAGACATTCAAAGTTTTAGCGCCAGCACCTTGGTCTAAACCAGGGGTCTATAACCTTTCAGCTGTGGCGTGCCAAACCAACCTACCAACATGTTTCAGCGTGCCAAGCAATAGTAAATATTTGAAACAATTTGATTCCCACGACAATACATGCAGAATTAGGAAAAATAGAGGTCAAAAATACTAATTTAATTATATGTTAATTATGCATCATTTTAAAATATTTATTGAAATAAAAATAAACATAAAATACCTCTATCACTTCAATTCAAATACAAATATTTAATGTGCACATAAATATGTATATTTTTAGAATTTTTAAGGGAAAACAAAGTATGACTGTTCTTCAATATAAATCAAAAATTAAAATTGTATATATATTATGCATTCTTTAGAATATTTATGAAACTAGAAATAAACAACATAAAGTATAAGTGTTCATGCAGCAAAGTTAGATAAAAAAAAATTAAATTTTAATGCGAACCTTGTTTCTGCAGAGCTCTACTTATGTCGCAATATCAAGGGTATAGTTCGTCACTTTCAATTTGACACAGGATTCAGAATATTCAGCAGTTAAACAATTTCTTAGTGGACTCAAAATATATTTCATATGAGAAAAAAATTGTTCACATAGATATGTGGACCTCAACGCGGAAAGAACGGCACTTGCTATTTTTTTCAAACAATTAAATCTTGCTGGCAATGGCATCCAGCAATTTAAAATATCTGTCGATTTACTGCTAGAGTTATCTTCCAAATTTTTCCGTAACTCAGTAAATTTTGTTTTCCATAATTCTGAAGATATTAATTCAATAAGTTCCATTTAAAATTTATCAGTTTCCATCCTCTCAAAAATTGACAAATCGAATGGGATTATTAATGGGTCTATTAAATCAGGCTTGATTAGAAAAGAAAATATGGGCATACAAGCTTCAAAATCTTTGCATCTTTTAGAAAACTCCTCCTTAAGTGCTTCAACGTAAATTTGGAGTTCATCTTTGTCTACGGTTGATGTATTTGCAAGCGCTTTAACATTTGGGAAATATTTGTAGGTACTAGTATTAATATCAGGGGAAAATAGATTTAATTTTGTAGCAAAGCCCTTCCAATATTCAAAGAGTTCAAGTACTGTTTGTCTTTTTCCTTGCAATCCTAAGTTTAGTCCGTTGATATGTTTAGTTATATCTGTCAGAAACATCAATTTACATAACCGTTCCTTGTCTAATTCAGGAAAATATTCTCCCTAATTCAAGACATTACCACGACTAAGCCAATGAACATAACTGTACAAGGGAAGATCCCCATATTCACTATCTATTTCTTCTAAAAGAGATTTAAATTTCCTGTGTACTAATGAAGATCGAGACACTATAAAATTAACTATTTTAACAACAGTATTCACTACAGAAATTAAGTGCTAAGACAAAATTTTGGCAACTAAACTTTCCTGGTGTATTATGCAATGGAAGCTCAATATTTTATGTCCAATATGATTTTCAAGAAGTTTGACAAATCCCCTTTCCTTTCCAACCATTGCAGGAGCGCCATCAGTAGTTACACAAAATATTTTATTTATTTTAATATTTTTTTCTTTCAAATTGATTTATAAATGAAAAAAGAATATCCTGCCCTTTAGTTGTACCAGACAGAGGAATCATGCTGCATAATTCTTCATAAATTCGATTTTTATCACAATATCGTGCAATTACTGCAAGGCGTGCAACATCATTCGCGTCTTTACTTTCATCAAGAACAATGCTAAATGCAACAGTTTCTTGTAAAGCTGAATTTTGTTTCGCAGTTACATTTTCTGCCATTTCTGTTATTCTTCTTTCAACAGTTCGCGCAGAAGCAGGTATTTCTTGAATTCGGGATAATATTGTTTGCAAGTTAGGTAAATCGCTGAACAATATTTCAGCACTTTTTAAAAATGTGTTCTTTATATGTTTGCCATCTGTAAAAGGTTTTCCTTTGGCTGCTAAACAATGAGCAATGACGAAACTACATTCTGTCACTTTTGGTTTGACTCCAATTTTTTGACACAAAACTGTAATTTCCTTTTTTATATATAGAAACAGCTATTTCTAAAAAACTTCCCATTTCTCATGAGAATTCTTAAATGTTTTCTGGTGTTTAGTTTGAAAATGTCTTTGTATACTTTACATACGAAATACGACACTTTCGCTACATAGCACACATACAGCGTGATCTTTTTGTTGTATGAATCCAAATTCGTTAGTCCAAGAATCTTGGAAATCGCGAACATCAAGCTTTCTTTTTTTTTTAGTCGCCATTTGATCCAATTTGTAACTATTAACTGTCACAATAATGAAATAAACAATATACAAATTTTTACAATAAAACTAACACAACGCGTCAAAGTTAAAAGTAACCAAAAAAGCACGTCGTGCATCAAACTATATTTAGCTTTCAACTGAATTCATACTCAGTATTCGTATATCGGCGTGATTATAGAAAACATAAAAAAATGTGCTCTAATATCTATTTCCTTTAGCTTAATTCACTCCAAAAGTAAGCACAAAATAATTGTGACTTATTTGGCACAACACTCAAAAAATTACATTTGCTCTTAATATTTAGTTAAAAAGGACTTTTGTTATGAAGTCTGATTCACTTGCCTAATTAACCCGCAGCATTTTTTTCACTGAATTTATTTACAATCCAGATTAAATATGTTGATAGAATAACTATTTTTGTTTAATATATTTCCGATGGAGTAGTAGGGTGTTTAAACTTGTAGAAATGTCTCTAGCACCTGTAAAGTTCTTTAGCACCTCGAGACAGTCTCAAAGTTTCATTCTGTTTCAGTTGTTGGAATACGTCACGCCCACAAAATGAACCCCTGAAGCTAATCACTTCTCTGTTTGAAAGTAGCCGTGATTATTATTTGACTATTGATCCTGGTCCGCCACTCGCGGTGGAATTTGAAGCACCCGATAGGTGTGAGAATAGCGACTTTCACTATGCTTTAGAACATAAGCGACGGATTGTCCAGTCTCGCATACATTCCTACTCGAAACTACTTGACCGTAGAGGCATCACTAGTTCCCGAACAAGAAAACGGTTCCATGATGGAAATCACCTTAAACTGTTGACCCAGTTATCAGGATTGCTTCAAATACGGTGCAACAGAAGATCGTAAGTGCACATCCTGTGATCAATACATTGTATAAACTGGACAACCAAGAGTAGCAGTTTTCTTTCTGTTTTTCTGCGCAAGAAACAGCCCTGTGTTTCTTCAATTAAAACACGTACAGTGGATTGCCCCAATTACATCCTTTGATACTTTTGTATTTACTCTTTCTTTTCTATTTCCTTATTAATTGGTCTATTTTTATAAGTAACTCGTATTTACAGTTTTAGGCAAGTTTCGTTATTTCCATTTGTGATTTAACAAGTAACAGACACTGTACACATAGAGTTAGATTCTTGTATCTAATATGAATCAGTTGTGTATCACATTATAGTATTTAATGTTCAAAGTCATTGTGAGGATATGGAAAGGGAAGTGGTTGTTCAGGTGCCGATCTTGTCATCTGATTTTTAAGGTACACAACCAAAAGTACGTTGGAGTTTGCCGGGACGTAGTAGAATGTTGAAATTTCTACAAATGACTCTAGGACCTTTAAAGCTCCTTAGTGCCTCGAGAGAGTTTCTGCGTTTCCTTTTTGTTTCTTTGGTAGGAACACGTAAACACCCAAAATGTACGCCTGGTGATAATCTTTTTTCTGTTTAAACGTAGCCCATGTTATTATTTGATTATTGATCCTGGTCCGCCACATGCAGTGGGATTTGAAGCAGATGATTTCTCTGGGAACAGCGAATGTCAGCTTGATTTAGAACATAAGCGTCGTGTTGTCCAGTCTGGCATACATTCCTACTCAAAACTGAACGTTGAGACGTCTTTAGTTTCTTAACAGAAAAAGTGCCTTAAGGTTGAGATCGCTGCAAATTGTTCAACTAGTTATCGTGATTGCTTCAGATACAGTACAACAGAATATCGTAAGAACTGTTCCTGGGATCTGCATAATATAAACTGGACAAATAAGAATAGCAATTTTATATGGGTTTTTCCATGCAAAAAAATGCCCAGTACATTTTCAAATAAACACTTATAGTGGATTGCACCAATTTCATCATTTGATACTTTGCTATTTACTTTTTTTCCTATTTACTTATTTATTGGTCTCTTCTTATAAGGAACAAGTATTTATATATTTTTTGTGCAAGTTATTCTATTCCCATATGTGATCTATAAGTTACAGGCCCTGTACACATAGAGTTCGATCCTTGAATCTGATTGGGATTAGTTGGGATGCATATTACTGCACTCGCTAGCCTAAGTCGTTGCGAAGATGTGGAAAGAGAAGTGGTAGTTCAGATACCGATCTTGTCATCTGAACTTTAAGTTTCACAACAAAACGTACATAAGAAATTTGATTTGGTTCGATTGTTTTTTAACGCTGTACTTAGAAGCTACACAAGAAGTATTGGTGAGTAATTTCATGAGATGAAACATCAGTCAATTGAGTTAATTACTTTAAATAAATTACACTCCTTACAAATCAAAAGTCGAGAAACGCTCTACTCTAATTATACGTGTTTATTAGATAAAAGGAAAATTTTTTTCAATATAATCCTTTGGGTTACGTTTATTGTAATAAATGCAGGAATTTGTGATTTGAAAAATATACATATAGTTGAAATGTGCTTATTACAAGCTTTTATTTAACTTACAATGTATGTATGTATGTATGTATGTATGTATGTAATTTGTTCGGGTGGAATCTTGCAACTCAATTTTGAAGCTGATATCTTCACTCCATTGAGCTGAAATTTTGTATACACGTTCAGTTTGGATGACAATGTATGTTTTGACAATTTATATTCCGATATTGCAATTAATTAAAAAGATATTAATTAAAAACATTTCATTAGTTTTGGGCGCCAACTTTGATATATCTGCATTGTTGTGTAATAATGTTATTTTTACAACACTGACAAAAGTTGGCGTCGAAAATCGGTTTTCAGCCAAACTAAAATTTCATAACGTTGCGCTATTCACTGTATTTATTAACTTTGTCTAAAAAATAATTACATTTCTACAACGTAAAAATAATCTAATTTCTACAACATATGCAATTTTTTTACAAATTTCTATCTATTTTCTTGGATTTAAATTCAAAACAAAAAAAGTCGAGCTATTTTTCAAGTAGATTGGTACATTGTATACCTTTCTCAACGCTGTCAAGTTAAACTGAGATGGAGTATTGTAGAAATTCTTTAAAAAAATTTATCTAACTTTAATCTATGAAACTCAGACAAAAAATAATTACAGAATTGGAAGGATCATTTTTTTTATATATCTTACCCATCAAAAAGGAATCCGCTAGGAAAACAATAAGAGAAAAATATTATCCAGAAATGCAATGTATTTTCAATTAAAAAATAATTTTATATTAAAATAAATGAATTTTTTAAAGAAATTTTCTAATTTTAAGCCTACAAGTAATTTAAATATACCTCATTTTTTATCACCAGTAATCTAAACACACACTACGACATGTGTCCTTAAATTTAATTACAAATAATATCTGTTAATTTTATTTGAAAAATTACGGCAATTTTGTTTCTCTAGATGAGTTAGGTACATTGTAAAACCAGCTCATGGTTATTGATATCCATAAAATGTGCCAAAAGAGAATAATTTGCAAATAAGGAGATTTTAAAAATAAGGAGAGAGAAAAAAATCGAATCTGAGAAGAAAAATTTCGTTAAATAGGAAATGCACTTCGCTATTTGGAGTTATTTTACGAAGAAAAGAGTAATATGTGCTTGGGTCCAGGAAAAAGTTCTTAAAATAGAGAAATTCCCAAAATAGAGGTTCGTTACATGGAGGTTTGACTGTCTAAAAATAATACGATGGTTAATTATTTTTTCAAAACCAAGTTTCTAAAGATGAGCTGAGCAATTTAAAAAATAGATTCTTACGTAGAAGACATCCAATGTCCAGCAAAATATTATCATTAGTTGAGAAAACTTTCATTTTTGATTACAACATGCGTTTTGAATTTGAAGCATTTTATTGATTAATACAAATATTTAAATGCTTTTTTGAATTTTTTTAATAAATAACTAGATTTTTCTTCTAATATGTTAGAGAAATATATCCCTTACCTTCAAAATATTTCAAATAAATAATATATTCTTTAAGATTTTTCAAAAAATAATCACAATTTTAATTAAACATTTAATAACTTTGTCATTTATTAAGATAATTTCACGAAACCTTTTTTTCGTGTGTAGAACAATATTACCCAAGATCTGCACGAAGATTGACAAAAATACGGATTTAAAAAAAAATTGTGTTTTTCGTCTAATACCCTTTTTGCGAGAATTGATTCAGCTAAATCAGGGATGGGGTGAACCAGCGTTGAATGAGTTGAACAGGCTGAGAAACCTGTCCATCGATAACTAAAAAGTAAAAAATAAATTAAAAATAGAAAAAACTTTTTTAAGCACAAGCTTTTATTTAAACGCTCTAAAAAGAATAAAATAAACTTTTCCTTCAAAACTTATTTTACTGTCAACTTATAACGTCATTATACAATTTATATAATATAAAAGCTTGTCGCGAGATTTACCTGTGTAGATAAACAAGTAAAATAAATAACTTGACCTCAATGATTTTAATTTTTAAAAGTTTAAACTAAGTGAATATGAGTACTTAAATCTCGCGACAAGCTTTTATATCATATAAATTGTATAATGACGTTATAAGTTGACAGTAAAATAAGTTTTGAAGGAAAAGTTTATTTTATTCTTTTTAGAGCGTTTAAATAAAAGCTTGTGCTTAAAAAAGTTTTTTCTATTTTTAATTTATTTTATATATATTAAGAAATAATTAAGTTTAACATTAAAGCATTCAAACATCTAAAAATAACTCGATCTGTATTTGTTGACTCATTAGGACTTTTTAAGAAATAAACTTAGAAGTACATATATTATAATTCGGTTTTATATAGATTCCTCAACACACATTGAAAAGTATTCCATTGTATTATTCGAAATTGTACTCATTAAGAATCGAATTTCATACAATGCCGCCCCCAGTTTTAAAATTATATATTAGGAGTGAAATTTATAAAAAGTTAACAAATAGCGTTACGCTCGCTTCTGCACATGCGCCAAATCATTGTCTAGAGAAAAAAAGATAGGGTTTGAAATATTCTTCATTTTTAAAAATGCGATCATTCTTTTCTTTCCGAAATCGCACAAAAAATAATAACAGAAACTGAAAGATCATTTATTTCACCGATATGGCATAATTTATTAACAAAATAAAGATAATTTCAATTTTTTCTGATTTCTTTCTGAAATGAGTCAATATTAATGCGATTTTATGGAAAAACATGGTTCATACTTCTCTACAAATGTTTTATGAATGTAACGAATCAACGCTCTGTACTAAATTAGTCAATACTTTGTACTTTTAGAATAAGTGATTTAAAATATTAAATGTCAAAACATTTTTTTTCCAATTTTTTAAAAAATTCTCAGCATTTTAATTACTATTTTAATATTTTCGTCATTTATAAAAATAACCATACGAAACTTTATTTCCATTTGTCAAACGTCCATATTCGTATCCAATCCAAAAAATGGAAAAGTTTTTTTAAAAATTACCTATTTTAAAAAAGTTTTTGTTTTCATCTAATACCTTTTTAAAATAAATCATTTACGCAGTACTTGTTTGCCTTTTTCGCTTAAAAATAACCGTTGTTTATCATCGATGAGCATAATTTGGAAATTTTAACCTAAAAACCAAGTCCTCAAAAGAAAATTAAATGTTTAAAAAAAAAATTCAGCAAGGGGACAGCAATTTTTTGAACGTAGATGCTAGTTTGGTCTAATTTTATTTCGGGAAAGTAGTAATAGCAAAGTTCTCCATATCTATTGTATGATTAAACAAGACGACAATTCAACGAAAAAAGTATTCTAACTATGAGTTGAAAATATCAATAGTTATTGAAGCATTTGCAGTTATTTCAGCATTACCTTTTAGGCTCCAAATTCCTTTCTTTGTACAGATTGTTCTATTTTTCAACTTAATATGAGAATAAAAAAAAATATTTCTAAAACTACCAAATAGCATATTTGTCTATAAGGAATTTATTAGGATGTCAAACATGAACTAGGTAATCAAATACAATATTTAGAAATCGAACCTGATTGAGAATTTGCTGAAAGAGACGGAATTTCTTTAAGCAATGCATGTTTAATTTAACATAACGACAGAAACAATTTCGTTAAATACAGGTATTTACAGTAATATTATTGTAAAACAACTATTATGTGTGTAAAGAAATATGCCCCGATCAAAACAAAATATCTAGATAACCAAAATAAGGTATTATATTTGTGAATTATACATAATTTTTGTGCTATATCTATTTTAAAGTAAAGTAAATTTTTTTGTAGTACTCAAACAAAAATTTTTAAAAAATACTATTACACTCATGTCCATAAATTAAAGATAATTCAGAATCACACAGAAATTGAACTCTAAAATAAAAATTTCACCTGTTGAAATATCCCAGACATCTTTAAGAAGATCATGCAAATTACAGGAAACCACCAGATGGCGCGGATAGTACGTCACAATGACGAGAGTATAAGAGAGGGGTACATAAGGAATGGTGGCAAAGAAGTAAAATTGTTCACAGGCGCTTTAAATTCCTTTAAGTGCAATAACCGCATAGTTATGGCACAAAGGAAGCATTTGGATGATTTTTTAAGTGGTAGAATTTTCGGACGACTGAAATATGGACGTACCCAGCTCGAAGTATCCGAGGAACTTGGAATTGCCAAGAGTGTCATATCCATGGTTTGGCAACGATTCCAAGATGATGGTAATGTAAGTAGATATTACAGCACAGGTTGATCCCGAGTTACAACGCCGAATGTGAACCGGTATTTGGCAGTTACTGCCAAAAGAATCAGACGGAGCACAGCATCAGACCTATCTCGTCAGCTCTCTTCAGCTACCGGTACAACAATTTCAAGGCAGCCCGCGCATAGACGCTTAGTGCATATTGGTCTATATTGTCGTAGGCCTATCAGATGTGTTCCCCTTAACGCAACTCACTGTCACCTGCGATTAACCTGGAGTAGAGAGCATACATTGTGGACACCGCAACAGTCGTCTTGTGTGATGTTTTCCGACGAGCCTAGGTTTAGTTTGCAGTCTGATTCACGCCTGACTTTCCCATTTAGAGCGCCAGGTACTCGTTGCCACCAAGAGAACACCATTGAACGACACCGTTACGGTGGTGAAGGAAGGCTCGTTTGGGGAGCAATTATTCTTGGGTCCAGAACTGACCTGCATGTTCAGAGCGAAACGATGACAGGCCACATCTATCGGGATGTCATTCTGGAACAACATGTACGTTTGTTTCGTGGCGCCATGGGTGCTGAATTTCTGTTTAGGGATGACAACGCCCGTCCTCACCGTGCAAACATTGTAGACGAATGCCTTCAATCGGAGGATATCACCCGTATGGATTGGCCAGCATACTCAACGGACTTGAATCCAATAGAGTATGTGTGGGATATGCTTGGCCGGCGAATTGCAGCCCATCAACCCCCTCCCACCTGTCTACCGGAACTTCGGAGGGCATTGCTTGATGAGTGGTGTAATATTACCCAAGATCAGATTGATAATTTGATACTCAGCATGAGTAGGCGTTGTAAGTAGTTATTGCATCTTCCGGGAGACATACTCCGTATTAACCATCATACTAACTATGTTATACTGTTTTTTGTATGTAGGTTATTTTTTGAAATTTGCTCCAGGGAGTAAAAATTGAAATTTTTATTAATTATGTCAAACATATAGCATCTTTTTTTTTTTTTTGCTCTTTACCTTTTGTTTAATAAATAGACTTTACAAATAAGTCAAATTTATTTTACTTCTGTCTCTTTCTTTGAGTGAACTTCATTAACCTTAATTTATGGACATGAGTGTATATCAGGTCAAAATGTATTATAACAGCAGGATCTCATAACTGTTTTACAGATACAGACATTGAACACTAAGGAAAGTAAAATTTTGCGGAATCCGACATTATGAGAAATTTAATTTGCAAAAAATAGATTCCATATAAAGCAAATCTTTGAAAGCCTCGGTATTTTAACTGTAAAAATACCGAGATATCTTCGAACGTATTAAATGATCCCAAAAATGATAGGTTAATTTTTTATATTTTTATTGCCACTATTATTGATTTTTAAAAAAAACTACAATTTTGATATTTATAATCAAATTTTAAATTTTAGATCTAACTTAATTTACTAATTTTTTTTACAAACTAAATACTTCCTCACAGATATAAAAAAATACAAAATATATCTCAAAGACTGCACAAAGTATAAAAAGATTTGTGATTCATTCTAAATATTTATTAAACATTGTTTTAGCAATATTTTTAAAAATGGATCAAATAAAAGCCAGAAAACCGTTGTACTGTTAGATAAACACTTAAAAACAAAAACGCATTATCACAATGGATAAATTTATTTTTTAAGCTAATTATTTATGGGGAAAGTTATTTTATAATGCAGTCTCCTCTGTTAGGAATTAAAAATTATTTACAGTTACGTTTTACATAATAATAAAAATTACTACATCTATTCTTACGATTAAAAACATTTGATATATCCAAAATTCATGATTTTAACATACAATAATGGTTTTGAAAAATTTATGTGGAAAAGAATATTGTGCTATCCATATTATTTTGAAGTGAAAAAAAAACATGTTTGCTTCGAGATATTTAATAAGTCCTATTAATTATCGACTCAAAAATGCTCAGTAAATTGTCAAAGTGCTGTTCCCATATGCATAAAGAAATTGACATTTTTCTATACCTATTTTGATATTTTTTCTATTGAGGTATGTGACTACCTTCGGAGCACTTTTTTTGAAATATGTAAAATTTCACTTATGTAAACATATTTTTATTTGTAATGGGACATAAAAGTAAGAATTCAAACACAATTTTTACAAAGTTATAAATATTTTTGGAAATATAGGAAATTTTGAGTGAAATTTTAGTGAAAAATTGCAATTACGGTAAGGATTGTGTTGAAAATTCTGATACATATATTCTAATAATATTTATACAGTACATAAATAACATCATTTTCTGTTATTATAACTATGAAATTTATAATACTTCTGTAAAGTTTTCGAAATATGTCAATTTTTATGCAAAAACTCATTTTTTTACAAAAAACTAATGTTATTTTCTCACAAAAAGTGCAATAAAATAAATAAATATATACACAGGTATTAGATTATAGACTAGACTACAGATAAAACTAAATTAAAGATTCTCTGAAAATTTCAAGTCAATATCTTAAAAAGAAATCTTGTAGTCAACCGTACCGTGAAGAAAAAAAATTGAAAAACATAGTTTCTCAGAAAATGCATTTAAAGATTTTAATGCTATGTGAAAAAATTTTCTAATGATTGTACATTTTTTAAACTCACCATATTTATAGCTCAAGCTCTTTTAAATTTTACGTAAAACTTATTTGGAATTTTTTTAAACTTTTGCTGTTTTCCTGAGAATTTTATACACTATAAGAATTGTCGTTTTTAGCGAAATTTTGTTGAAAAATTGCAGTTACGACAAATCTTTTACACAAATTTCTAATAAGTGTATTCATATAATATTTATACAGCACATAAATAACATCTTTATCTGTGTTAGGCATCAAAAGATTTGTAATACTTGAAAAAGTTTTTTAAATATGCCAAATTGTATGCAAAAACTCATTTTTAAAAAAAATTAATGCTTTTTTTTCATAAAAAAGCAATTAAATATTTATATATATATACATATATATACAGACATTAGATTTTGATTCATAACGCAGATATAACTACACAAAACATGTTCTGAAAATTTCAATTTACTATCTTAAAAATATTTTGTATAGTGAACTTTATCGTGAAGAAAAATATTGAAAAAGTTTCTCGTAAAACACATTAAAAATTTTTTTAACACAAAATAAATACTTTTCTACTTACAAAACATTTTCAAAAATCTCCATATTTATAGGTTAAGCCTTCTTTAGCTTCATTTTTAGCTAATTTTGACTTTTTTTTGGCTTTTTGCTGTTTTCTGGAGAGTTTTGTTGAGGGTAATGACTGGCGTTTTGATTTTTGAATACGTTCTGTGTCGATTCCCATGTAGTTTTTAAGTATCATTGGATCAATTACCATACCTAAATAATTAAATACATGCAACAGTCCTAAATAACCTGAATTATATAATAGGACAGCAATGTGTGAACCCAAAACCAAAGTTTTCTTGTGAACAAAAATTTCTTTTGGTAAAATATACCGTAATACATTATTAAAACTTTCATTATTTTTTTGGCTCATGCCATGGAGGCATTTTTTTGACAAATCTGTATCACAGAGTGCTAAGTAAATGGGCTTTATCACTTTAATAACTGAATTTGAAAGGCCTGTTGTTTTGTCTATGTGTACTTTTTCATCGCATAATGCTCGTTTATACTTGCACCAGCTTTCTTTCCCTGTAGGACATTGCCCATGCATGGGATTTTGATTGCTAGAGCAGCAGTGAAAGAAAGCAGCTATTACAGCAGGTTGCATTTTTTCGAGACATCCAACATTGCTACGGATGTCAATCCCGTAATAGTTCTGCAGTTTATCGATAAATTTATCAGTTAGTTTGCCCTTCCCACCAAGTCCTTTGGTGTTCTTTTTTTAGTTTCCTTAGACGTGAGCCTACTCTTTTTTGTACATGACCTATACATTCGAGTTTTGAGACACTGTTTTTCCCATATATATTCTTTACTTGTAAAAAGCCCTTGGAATCCCCATCACCATAGTACTCGGTGTACTGCAAGTCTCGTTTTATCAAGGATCTTTCAAAAATTCTGAAAGCTACAACAGCTTCCATATTTCCTGAGGATCCTTTATAGTTTGAGCATTTATGCTCAGATTTCACTTTCATTTCACACATTTTTCAATACTGAGTCATTACTTCCAAATCTAAAATTTTCCCAGTATCAATGGAAATAGCTGAGACGCAGCCATTAAGCGACATATTGCCTCTCCGCTGCCATGTACCATCTACTGAAACACCAGAAGTTGTACTTTTTTTTAAAATTTCGCACTTCTGTTGATGCAGCTTTCATATTTTCTTCAGAACAAAACTGTACTGCTTCCAGCAGTTTGAGTTCATGAGCTCTGAAGGTGTTTTTAGAAATGCAGGGCAAATTTAAAGTACATAGCAACTTCTTACCAGCTGTGAATCCCCTGCCAATCAATCTCAATCCAAATACCAATAAAGTATTGAGAGTGAATTTTTTATTTTCTTTACGGGTAGAAGTAAAGCCAGTCATGAATCCACAACTGCAAGACACACACAAGTTAGAGCCAAGTCCTTCCCCGTGAATCTTCTGTTAATTTCAATCCAGTTGCATAGCATTCCGGACAACACAGGATTGAAATAATTCCCAATAAAGCTTGGAAATCAATAATTCGATTACCTGTAGAACCATGAAATATAGGTTCAGGCACATCAAAACTGTCATTAGTGCTCAATTTTGCTTCACTTGCAGACGACGCCTTGTTACTGTTTGGTGCTGACTTGGTAAATCTGTTTCCATAAAACCTTCTCTTTCTAGTCACTTTTGATCTAGTTTTCGGCATTTTGAAATTATTCACAATGAAATAAAACGTTAAAATTAAATAAAATAAATGAATAAATTGTAAAAATATCAAAAATAATTAGTAATAAAGAAGAACGCTTTCGAATTAACAATATAAACAAAGTATAGACGATAATAGTATTGCCATTCAATAAAACAAGCTTGAATTAAAAAAAAAACAGTTGCCAGATGGAAAAAAAATATTATTAAATAAGTAAAGGGTACCTTGATCTGTATTTACAATAAGTAATGAATGTTTATCTTGCTTAAAAGTCACGAAAAAGGAGTTCAAACTATTTGTTTACATTTTATGTCTCTTTAAATACCCATTTCCGGTTTACTAATTAAGCTATAACTTTGCTTCTAAATATCGTAGGAACTAAAATAAACTATTTTTGGAATCTTAAATATATGGGCTATAATATAAAAGCATAAAAAAAATTTCGAAAAATTTCACCAAACACACGATTTTAGGGTAATCACATACCTTAAAAAATGAATTTATTTTCTTCTATAAAACCCAAATATGGTCGTATAAAATTAAAAATTTTAGAAAAATGTTTTGCGCTATGCAGAAAATTGAATTTTTAGAATATTTAACTAGAAAAGTTGTTTTAAGTACTTTAATACGAAAAGCTGAAGCCCAATTATGATATAAAATGCTAATTGGGATACATAATTGAAAATTTCTTTTTAATATACACTGTATTTTACTTATTTTTTTTATTATCATGAAGGATTATTTTTTCTAAAATTTTCACATTTTGAATGCATTTTAAATATTAACGTAAGAAATAAAGATAAGAAAGAATTAAGTTTATATTCAAAAAACCACATTGCTCTCTATCTCTCTCTTTTCTCACCTAGACCCTTCTACACTTTCTAGAAGTTTGTTTACAAACATATTCTTTAATATTAACAATTAGGGAAAATTTTTAAAAGACTTGAGATGATAATTTAAAGAAACCAAAAAATTTGTTTAAAGTTATTAAATGAATCTAAAAGAAATATTACTTAAAACAAAAAATATTTGTTACACACGTATACACATACATTTACACACACTCTCTTAATTCACTATTTTATTTAAAACATTATGAAGAATAATAAATATTTGGTGTTTGCAACAGGAATCAAGCTATCGATTGTTAGTTTTCGTCAAAATTTAAAAGCCCATAGTTTAGACATTCCCTTGGATTTTTACAACTCCGCAAATTATTACAAATAGTTAATACATTAAATGTGAAAATTTTATTATTGTTGATACAGTATCACGATTTGATGGAGTCTCTACAGATTAGGATAAAATAAATGATGAGAAAGAAATACGGTGTATTTAACAATTTACATTTCACAACCTCTTTCAGCAAGGAGGTAGATTAATAAATTTTGACCCCAAACACATTTTTCACTTTTCCCATTTTAATAAAATATGAATTTCTACGCTTTCATTGGTGTAAAAATTATCAATTTACGTGCAGCAGTATTATTTTTCAGAATTTTCTGAAAATGTTTTACCACCTGTCAAAGTCTACTAAATCCATCACTAAAATCCATTTTTCTCAAAACTAACATTTAAACAATATAAGGAACATTTGCTCCAAAAATACTCCGATTAACAGCTTATAAATTTGTATAGTTAAAAAATACACTTTGATACATACTTTAATTGATTAATGTTTTCAAACAAGATATTCTGACTTAATTTATAGCAATAAACATCATGAAATTTCACTGTTTAAAAAAAAACAACAGATTTGGGCAAAAATATTTTTTTAAAAAAAATAACTAGACATCCTATCCATAAAACCTTTGATTAAGGAATGTGTTATGGTTCAAATAATGATCAATAAAAAAATTGGAGATTTGTATTCACACAATAGAATGTTTATAAATATTCATTAAAAATACCTAATTTTAGTATTACTGAGATATACATCCTGCTTCGTGAACATATCCCCTTAAAGTATAATCCTGTTCATTTATACGTATGCATCTGTAGAAGATTATGTGAAATAGCAAAACATTCCGCCAAATGTATTGCAGCAAAATTTCTGAGAACTTTAAATATTATTTGAAAGATCAGAAGGAGTTTGCATTCCTTAGCACATAACTAAAATCAATCTTTATATTGCCACCAAAGGGGATAGAAATAAGGATCTCATCCAAAAAATTTTTGAAAAAACCACAAGGTACTTACTCAAAGTACTTGTTTCCCTCTAAAAATGAATATTTATTGTTTTACTTATAACGACAGATTTTAGAAATGGTGAGAGTGAGTGAGATGATCTGGTCATACGTAGAGTTACATGGGGTTTTTGGTGTCGGATCAGATAATTTTGATGCATGTAAAGTGACAAGGAGGATACTCAGTTGTCAACCCATCTCGATCTTTCCTAACTACGCCAAAGAAAGGACAGGATCCTCAACAGATTTAACGAGGATCTACGCCTCTGCCTATTGGATCTTCAGTGGCGCTAGGTCTGGAACCCATGACCCTATGATGCCAATCTCGATTTCGAAAAGTGACCAATCGGCTAGAGTGACCCCTCAAAATTGTGGGAAGTGATTCCTCCTAAAGGAATTTCATTTGATACAGATAAATTGTGTTTAGAGAACTAGATTACGCATTTGGAGTCACCGTATCCAGTAAAAGAAATTTAATACATATGTGTGAACTGTATACTCATAGAAAGAGGTGCGTACAAAAAAAGATTAATTATTCACGTAATAAATGTCATTCATTCATAAAGCCGACAAAATTCGGTCGCGAGTTGATTGGATCGCAAAAGTACTCTTATCAATTATTTATCAAATGTAACATATTGATTCCATTTTATAAATTTTAATGAAAAATATCCTTGCTTCCATTGAATGTTTCCCTCAGAATTAATAGAGTACATTTAAACTATATGGAATATTTTGTTCGGAAAAGTTTAGTTTAGATATACTAAAAACATACAAAATATGGAAACAACAGCGTTTAGAAACGTCTTTAAGATACATTCTTAAGAGTAACAAGCTACATTTCTTTTTTGTATACATTATAAGAAACATTCAAAAGAAACGTAACTGAAAAAAATATACTTATAAAATTTAATTTAAAATTTTTATTAATTCATGTTTTTATTTTTCACATTGTAAGAAACATTGAATAAAAAATTTTTTTAAAAATTTTCCATAATTTATAATAAAAATTACTACCAATTTTAAAATTTTTACCACCTTTAACCAAAATCAAAAAATAATTATTTAAGTGGATTCGGGTTCTGGAAAGCATATATTTTGAAAGAAAATCAATGACACATTCAAATGTTACTATTATTATCATTTTTGAATGTAGTGCCCGAATGGTTTAAAAGTCCTGAATGCACTCCTTTTTTAGCTTAATTTTTGTGTTTGACTTCCTTTTTCGTTGTGAAATTATTGCACTATCTTAAATATTTTTATTGATTTTAATGTATTTTTGTGCTGATTTCAAATCTACTACTAGTTTCTTAATAACTAAAATATTTTTGTAGTAAAGCTGCCTAAACACAGTAATGTGAAATATATGCAGAATAAAACAATATATAATAACATAATATGCAAAAAAAAATAACACGAAAATTGACAAATACGGTATATTTAACTTGGTTTATTGTACTGAATGGAGTTGTGTGCTTGTAGAAAATAGTGTATTGAAAGCAATTTAAAGTGCTATTGTGGAAAATATTGGAATTATGGCTAAATTTTCATATCTGCCTGAGAATAAAAGGTACAAAAAAATACATTCGAAAGAAGAAGGTTATTCCATGCGCCAAATTGCTGCTAAAGTACCATGTGGCCTTTCTACTGTTGAGAGGACTTTGAAAAGATTTTCTGAAACAAATTTTATTGCGGACAGGGGGCGATCAGGACGACCAAGAAAAACATCTTTACGTGATGATAGGTTATTGCACAGAATTTCACTTTCAAACAGAAAGCTTAATTCCTCGCAAATTTTGAAACAATGGACTTTGACATCAAATGTGAGTGTGTGCCCAAGAACTGTTAGAGGAAGACTGCTGGAAATTGTTTACGAGGCTGCAAAGCGCGCCCAAAACCATTACTGACTGAATTTCAACGCAAGAGGCGATTGACGTGGGCAAGGGAACATTAATTACGGACTATTAAAGACTGGGAAAAGGTAATATTTAGTGACGAGGAGTCAATTTTGTATTTCTGGCAACCAAAGTAGTGCCTATGTAAGACGACGCACTCATGAGGAATTCAGCCCTCAGTGTCTGAAGCCCACAGTAAAGTACCCGACAAAAGTGATGGTATGGGGTTGCATGTCATCTCATGGTGTTGGAAGACTTCACATAGTTAGCGGAACAGTTAAAGCCATGGATTACATTGAAATACTACAAAATAAATTGCTACCAACTGCGAGAGATCTTTTTGGGAATCAGTCATGGTTTTTTCAGGACGCTAACGCCCCTTTTCACCGTGCAGAGAGAGAAAGTCCAGAAATGGTTGAAAGACCATACTGTGAATAGAATGAATTGGCCAGGACAGTCTCCCGACCTTAATCCGATAGAGAACTTATGGTTTAAAATTGGTTATGAAATTTCAAAGAAAAAACCTTCAAACAAACTTTAATTAATTGAAGCTTTAATATTTTCCTTCAACCATATTGTCACGAAAGATCTTCTTTTGAAATTGGTGCATTCCATGCCAAAAAGATGTAGAGCTGTAATTAAAACAAACGGCTGGCCCATAAAATATTGATTTTCTAACATGTGACAACAATGTAATTTTCAAAATGCTTATTAAATATACCGCATTTGTCAATTTTCGTGTTATTTTTCTTTGCATATTATATTATTCTATATTGTTTTATTCTGCAAATATTTCATATTATTGTGTTCAGGCAGCTTTACTACAAAAATATTTTCGTCATTAAGAAACTAGTAGTAGATTTGAAATCAGCATAAAAAATACATTAAAACCAATAACAATATTTAAGATAGTGCGATAATTTCACAACGAAAAATGAAGTCAAACACAAAAATTACGATAAAAATGAGTGTGTTCAGGATTTTTGCCACCACTGTAATCTCGGCCACGGAACTAGTGCTCCAAAACTTCACATCTGAGTACTATACAGGTTAATTTTTTAAGTGCATTATGCTGTTGCACACAAATTAATATTTTTTTTACTGAAAAAATAATTAAATCCTCGCATGTACCAAAAATTAAGGGTACAGAGAAGTAAGTATTAAACACACATTTCAAAGGAATGAAGGAAATACTTTTTTAAAATTATGAAGGGTTACAAATATTTACAAGAAATTTATACAATTTTAAAAAAAAAAAAACTTCTTGTGGAAGGAAATTAGAGAAGATTCGAGGCCAATTTATATTAAGTCCCTTGATAACCAGTCTTCGGATGTGTGTTTCGTTCTTTTCAAACATGGAACACGGAAGAAGTACATGTTCTACATTTCCTCCCCACAAAAATCACATACACAGGAAAATGATGGAACTAAATTAAAGTGGTTCAAGTTGATTTTAAAGCTTCCATGACTAGTTATAAATTATGTTATTTGGGTATAATTAGTATATAAAATGATAGTAGGCCAGTCTTTTATTATGGTTGAAAAAATTTCTTTGTGTTAAGCTCCCATCATATGTAATGAAATATTCTTTTGGTTACAAGACTTCAACATTCTTTCTTTCATTATCTTCTTGTAAATAATTTAAGAATACTAAGTCAATGTCTATTTTGCACTTGGTTGCAGCTTTTGCAAGCCAATCGCCGCTCATTCCAAGAACACCTGTCTGTCCAGCGAAAAAGTAAAATATATTGAGATGTTTGTATCTTTTAGTCTTTGGAAGTTGCTTTTGGATCTTGACGATTATATTCTTAGATAAGAAATTCACGAAAGAAAGAAAAAGAGAGAAAAAGAGAGTCTGTATGGATGAGATAGTCTGAGATGACGCCATTTTTCAGTGAGGCATTTATTGGCGAAGTTTAAACATATATGTTCAGATACGCAAACTGGGCATACATCACTAAATTGAAATTGAACATGTTCGGATTCAAAGCACTCCTGAATACAACAAAACCGAAACCAACTCTGCCATACGTATATAAAATAACAGGGAAATCGTATGTGCTTTTGCGTCTAAGTGGAATAAATTGATGACATTCCTCTCTGAAGGATGAGGGAGAATAAATAAAGACACAATGCAATCATAATTAGAGACAGAAGAAGCAGAGAAATTTTCCCTAAAAGAAATATTACAATGAATAGCCATGTGATTGGAAGACAGCCAGAAATAGCATAAAGGGATTCAAAACTTGTGGTACGATAACCGCATATTACCCTCAAGATTATCCTTCTGTTTGTATGCATCACATATTCTGAGAATTAATCTTCATTTTAAAAGGATCTTGAGAGATTTTATTTTGGCTTGAACTTTTTGACAAACCAAATCTATATTAAGAAAAGTTAATTTGGGTCAATTCATTAAAAGGGTTTGATGAGCAGTACTCATTACACTCCATTAAACTACCTCAAAAATAAAAAAAATGAAGCTATGCTGAAGCTGAAGATTGTTTTGACTGTATTTAATCATGGGTAGTGTAGATCATGTGAATAGGAAATATCCTTCCTGCCACCAGATCAAAAACACAAGAAAAAAAATATTATAAAAAGATATTTCTACCTTTACATTTTGAACTCATTTTTGCTGTATAAAAGATGTAGTTGAGAAATACAAAACATTTTTAGAATTTCGTATCTAAGTTGTAGAAGATCTTTTGACCTAAATATGGTGATGCAACTTCTGGATAAAAGAGTATTAGCAGATCACCTGCATTTTAAACCTGCCGATTTTACTGTACGAGATTTTATATCCTATTTTCTCCGCTCTCCTCCGAAACTATAGGACAGTGCAAAGTTAATTTTTCAAGAAAGGATAAACCAAAATAAAGAAAAAAAGAGCAAGGAATGAAACACGACTCTAGTGTAATGATTGCGGAATTGGTATTCACTTGGAAATGTGTTTCCATTTATACTACACAAAACTGAGTTACTAATACGTATTTATTTATATTTTTGAAAGAACAATGTCTCCCCCTCCATTAGAAACGAACTATACTGCTGTTACGCTGTGCGACAACCATCTTAAACGAATATGCATTTGTTACAAGAACATAAAAGTTTCTATGTTTGTAATTGAAAATATCAATTTTAAACAACTGCGTACATTTCATTTTGTACTAAACATTTGATATTGAAAATATAAGAAAACTGACAATATATACCGAAATCGTTAAAAAACTTGCATTAAAAGGAATAATACCTAAATATACCAGACACAAAAGGATAAACTGTATTGTGTGCCGTAGAATTAGTAATGTAGTATGATGTAATTATAAACTTAATGCACTGTGAACGCGATAGCTTTTTTCAATCACTGAATTGTTTGAGAGATGGATTAACAAACATGCATGTATATGGAGTTTTGCGCAGTGTTGAGATGTCAGCTCTTCTTAATTATTAGAATTCAATCTGCGACAATACCCTGAAGTCTTTTCTATTCGGTCTTTTGGCTTGGATGTTTTAAATTTCTGGCTTCAGGATTGCTGAGGTATTAATGCATGAAACTTATTGTGAATTCAATTTATTTTCTTTAATTACACCGAACTGAAAGATAAATTGTGTGCGAGAGATCTAAGCATTCTTTGATTTGGCCTTGAAGAAATTCAAATTATAAATTCAATATCAGTCATTTTTTTTAATTTATAAAAGTTAATATAATTCAAAGAAATATTTATGAAACAAATTTTATACCAGAAATCTTTTAATTTCAGTAGTTACATTTATCGCATTATACATGAATGTGAGAGACCCCTTTCACGTACAAGTGAGTGAATATATTTATGTCACGCTACTCAGCTACTCTAGATTGTGCGGAGACGGACCTCATAAATTTGAACCATGGACATGTGACGAGGATGACACCTGAACTGGAACCCCTTTCCGAACTGCCAGATCATCAACAAAGGGAACACGTTTCAGCTCTAAGCAAATGTAATGTTCATCACCTCTCTACACTTTGGGTCTTTAGAGATAAAGGCTCGAGCTGATGACACGCCAGCTACGAGTCCGTAAACTTGACCACTTGGCTACGTGGACTTTACGTGTAACGCCAATAATCATATAATCTAACATAATACACTTTTTTTTTATAAATTTAACCAGAAAAAAAGCTCTACATATGTTACTGTTTCATAAGGATCTCATATCATAAGTCAAAAATAAACATTTTATCACATTAAAGTACGACGAATCGACATATTTCTTAAAATAAACTTTAATTTTTAATCGTCAGAGACTGCACAATTCTTATAATTTAAAATACTTATTTTCAAAAGGACTCTGGATAACCTTCTATGGCAATTGTGGTTAAGGGAACCAGGACATCATATACTTTCAAAAAGTCGATTAGTCAATCTTAGTACAACGACTATTTTTGACGAAGTGATTTCGCTAAAAGGTGTGATAGGGACCACGTCTCGAAATTCGGCCTTGAGCTGATTTTAAAGAAAACTCATTTCCTGAATTTGAAATTAGTCTTGTCACATAGAATAGCATAAGAGAACATTTAAAACATCATTTACATAGACTTTCGCAGAACTGAAACAGTTAAGCAGGTCCAGTGTTTTATTGGTCTATTTTCGTAGTTCCTTAAAGACGTATTATAGAATTTTCAGATTTTACCAAAACCATTACTGGGCTTTTTGTGTGGAACAAAACATTTAGATTAGGTTCAGAACAAAAAGCAGGATCTAAAGATCCGGAGAGGCTTTATTGAATGAGCTAGTTTTGTATATATTCAACTGAGGTGCAAAGACAAATTTGCACGTGGATGTCAGTTTGGAGTAATTTTTTTCGGGTAGGTAGTAACAGCAAACTCCTCTCTCTATAAGTAAAAATGTACAGTAGGACGTCGTTTATCCGAACGTTTTTTATCGGGAGCGTCAAATATCCGAACCAAATTCCGGATACGTTTTCGAACAGACCAATGCTCAACATTTGTTTCATGTTAGTTTGAAAGTGATGGGAAAACCCAGAGTGGTGGATAAATGGGGAATTTCAGAGGTGTCATTTGGTAAACATTTGCGCACAAAATATTTGGTCAGATTAGTTCCAAGTGAGGGTGTGTATACGTGCCCTTTTGTTGAGTTGTGAACTGCTATGGCTTCGAATTCAAAACGGAAGCGCAACGTTTTGAACATAGAGACAAAGCTTGAAATATTGAACCATCTCGCGAAGGGAAAAAGCGGAGTGTCTCTAGCACAGTTTTATAATGTCGGGAAGTCAACAATTTCTTACATAAAAAATGCCGAGAAACCATTTTAAATTTTGCGTCAAAGCATGATTCAGAATATGGCGCAAAGAAAAGGAAAACCTTGAGGGAAATACACGATGTTGTTCTTGATCGTGAGCTCAAGAAGGCGTACAATGGTACAAAGAAAAATAAGTGATTGTTTTCCACAATCAAGGTAAAATTGCGACGTTTTGCACCTATTTGACTTTTTCTCCAAGCACGTTTCCCAAATGGGATGATTTTCAATATTTGTGTAGTATCCAGTATCATATACTGCATGGATCGAATTCCGTTTTCGGTTATCCGAACGCTCGCGTATCCGAAACTTATCCGATCCCAATTGATTCGGATAAACGACGTTCGACCTTATGAGTAAAATAGAGGAAAATTCCAGGAAAACTTTTCTAATAATGAGTTAAAAATGCCAATAGTTATTGAAGCAGTTGCAGGTATTTCAGCATTACTTTTTAGGCTCAAATTTCCTTTATTTTTTAAGACTCTTCTGCTTTTCAACTTATTATGACCATAAAAAAAATTCATTTTCGGAATTTCTAAGAGGGATCTTTATGAATAGAGTTTTTATTATGATTTGAAACATTGACTAGGTATTCAAATATAATATTAGAAATCGAACCTCTTGGAGAATTTGCTATAAAAGACAGGAGTTTCTTTTAGCAATTTAACATTAATTTACCATTAAGACCGAAATAAGTTTCTGGAATACATGTATTTACAGTAATATTATTGTACGCAAACTAGTATGTGTGTAAAAAATAAATGTCAAACAAAGCAGAATATCAAAATATATCAAAAAAAGACTTATTTGGGAATTATTATTAATTTTTATATATTATATAGATTTTAAAGTAAAGTAAAATTTTGTGCATTATTAAAACAAACCCGTCAGAGGGCTCACCTTCTTTAGGTGAGTACGGGTGTCACAATCCCGAGGTGCCCTAGTGATCTTTTCCTTTTCCCACGGGGTTTACTGTCTTTGGTAAACACGGACTTCACGAACCCGGGGTACCCTAGTGATCCTTGTCTATTTTCGACACTTTTTCTTGTCATTCAATTCATTCTTTCTTTCTCTTCCCGTCTAGACCACAGATATTAAAACAAATGTTTGGCGCAGTATAGCCGAAATCGGCTCTTGTGGCAATAAACCTTAAAATCACTCATTAAAACAAAATCTTTAAGTCGTACCATTACATCTGGTAAAATGATTTCAAACAGTACGATATCATTTCCTTTGAACACATGAAGACAACGAATACCAAAGAAAGATAATTTTTTGAATCCGACAATGTAAGAAATATAATTTTCAAGTAAAATACTCGATACAAACCTATTCTTTTCAAATATTTGCATTTTAAGTATAAAACCACTAGGATACCTTCGAAAGCATTAAATTATTCCAAAAAGGATATATTATTTTAAATTATTTTTATTACCAATAATTTAGATTTTCAAAGAATAACAAAATATAATTCAGATACTTATATTTATGTATTTTTTGGGGGGGGGGATTCAGATCTAATTTAGTTTATAAATTTTTTACAAACTATAAATACTTCCTCACAGATATAAAAAAATGCAAATGTGTATCTTAAGGACCTCACAAAGTATAAATAGTTCTGTGATTCATCTTAAATAATTATCAAACATTTTTTTTGCCATAATTTTTAAAAATTTATCAATTAAAAGCTAGAAAATTGTTGTACTGTTTAGACAAACATTTAAAATTAAAAACAAAAAATCAAAATCGATACATTTATTTTTTTATTAAAATTATTTTACGATACATAGTCTCTTCATTTATGAATTAGAATTACTTACAAGTAAGTTATATTTAATAATAAAAATGATACATATATTCTTGTGATTAAAGCATTATGATCAAGAACATTTGATACATCCAAAATTCATGATTTTAACAGACAATAATGGTTTGTAAAAAGTTATGTGGAAAAGAATATTGTGCTATCCATATTACTTTAAAGTGAAAAAAAAAAATGTTTGCTTTGAGATATTTCTCTCAGTGAACTTTTTAGTGTTGAGTTCGACAATGTCGTGTTCTGTTACCAGAGGTCGAAAAACATTTTCCACAAAAGTTACACTTATAAGGTGTTTTTTCCGTATGAAGACGATGATGCATTTTAAAATCCGACATGTTTGAAAACATTTTACTGCATAATTCACATTTATAAGGTTTTTCTCCTGTATGAATACGACAATGCCTTTTCAAATTTCCTTTTAGAGAAAAACCTTTCCCGCAATATTTACATACATGAGGCTCTTCTCCCGAATGAATCCGTTGATGATTTTTAAAATGCGATTGGTCTGAAAACGTTTTACTGCATAATTCACATTTATAGGGTTTTTCTCCCGTATGAATACGGCGATGCCGTTTCAAATTTCCTTTTTCAGAGAATCCTTTCCCGCAATATTCACATATATGAAGCTTGTCTCCTGAATGAAGCAGTTGATGCCCTTTAAGATTTAATTTTTTTGAAAACATTTGTCCAGAAATTTCGGATTTATTTCGATTTTCTCCCGAATGCGTAAGATAATGCCTTTTAAGTCTAGAATTGTTAACAAAGTTTTTCCTACATATTTTGCAAATGAATTTTTTCCTTCCCTGGCGTTGATGAGGAGGTGTTCCTTGTAGCTTTTCCTCTGCAGATTCTTCATTGCTCACATCAGAGTTAGTAGATTCTTTTGCTTCATGTAAAAGTAGATGTCGTTGTAGTGACAGTTTTGAGGCAATATTTATATGGCTTACTTCGCAAATTAATCCTTTTTGTCTTATGTGCTTGTTTTCGTGTAAATGACGCATATAAGTTGAACTGAATGATATATTGCAATATGAACACATAAAATTTGAATCTTCTGTATGAGTTATGATATGGTTGGATTGCTCAATTACGGAAATGAAAGCAGCTCCACATTTTGGACAATCGTACAATAATGATTCTTTATGCACTTCCAAGTGTTTTAAGTAGTGTCTCCGGAATTCAAATATTCTGTGACACTTATCACATGCATGCTTTGTATCCTTTCGCTCAGTAGCCATCGGTCTTGCAGTTTTTTAAATTTGTGAGTGTAAACGCACAACGACTTCGTCTTATTATTTTGTAATCGTGCAGATCGATGCCTGTTCAAAGTCACAGATGAGTCTCATACAAGACTTTTTCTCAATTCCTCCACACTAAAGATCTGAAAATTATGTAAAAATTTTTATTATTTTTTAAATTTATCAAAATAAATTTTTCTTTAGCAAACTATGTCGTTTATTACTAGCAAATAAATCTGAAAAGAATAAAGTTTTAAACCTATTTCCAAATGAAGAAATTTATGTGACTTTTTAAAGTTAGTTTTTAATTTTCACAATCTTTAAGAGAGCAATTTTTAACAAAAAAAACAGCAAAATTTTTGAAATATGTACGTTTTTGGGGTTACGATCTATTAATTTATTAATGGGTTATTTTTAAAATTTTCTCTAAATTTTTATAAAGTTTAGGAATAAAACCACTTCTAGTTTATGTATCTGAAAAATATTAGTTCAGCAAAGCTTTAGAAATCGTAGCCTATATATAGGCACAACATTAAAAGTAGAAATGCA
>BMAO01017064.1:0-15644 GCA_019973975.1 Trichonephila clavata | reverse complement strand
GAAAAGGGACGGGAATGCGTAACAGGAAGTCGGGAAAGCGCGCGCTGTTTGATTTGACTAATTCAGCGCCTTGGGGTGCCTCTTCGCTAGCCTCGTCTCGGGGTCCACCTGTAGTAGCAATTAAGACGCCCGCCTACCGCACATACCAGCAAGTCTTATTAGACTTCATCCAGAATAAACTTGTGATTCTTATGCTCAAATGCAAAAGTCTCATTGCTCGTTGTGTGTGAAATCTGAGGATATATTTATATATGTGTAAACTATATATATTAACAATTATATTTCTTGTTAAGCGTCTGACAAAGCTCATCATTCTTTAAAAAAATAGGAGTAAGTAATATGGAATTATTTGAATAAATATTTAAGTGCTTATCATTTTCATACTTTGAGGTTAATTCCTGTCGCTGTCAATATAATATTTTTATTTGTGATTAAAAAAGATTTCTCGATTAAAAAAAACTAACTAATTAAGTAAAGGAGTATTTTTAATTTTCTCCTAATATTTCTAATTTTTAAGCATGCGCTTGACGGTGTCTCTTCGCTACCCTCGTCTGGGGGTCCAACTGTAGTAACAATTAAGACGCCCGCCTACCGCACATACCAGCAAGTCTTGTCATTTTGGTGGTCGCATACATTTCTCCGAATCTAACAGTTAAAAAAAATTAAAGATTTCCTACATTTTGTATTTCAACAACAGTTACTGCTTAAGTTATACTGATTAAAATTCAAGTATTCATCTTCTTAAGATCCGACCGTTAAAGTTTATACATTTTATTTTCAAGAATCTACTAACATTAAATAAAATACACAAACGTTTCAAAAATGTATGCCCATTAAAATGGATTCCTTCAATTTCAAAGCATTCCAAGCTAAGATTTTTTTTTACTAAACAGTATTTAGGACAGAGTAAAACTTGAATATACGTGATCCTTAATTATAGATTATGGATATAATTGCCTCAAATAGGAAATCGGCATTTTTCAACTATTGGAAATTGTAATTATTTTTTTTAAAAAGTATGTTATAAGCAAAATTGCAGTTTTACCACTAAGCGTAAATGTTTGTAACAGCTATTTCAACAACAGTTACTGCTTAAATCATACTGATTAAAATTCATGTACTCACATTCTTAAGATTCTTCCGATAAAGTTTATACACATTATTTTCATGAATCTCCTAACATTAAATAAAATACACAAACGTTTCAAAAATGTATGCCCATTAAAATGGATTCCTTGAATTTCCAAGCTAAGATTTTAACTAAACAGTATTTAGGCGAGAGTAGAACTTGAAAATATGTGATCCTAAATTTAAGATTATGGATATAATTGCCTCAAATTGGAAATCGGCATTTTCAACTATTGAAAATTGTAATAATTTTTTAAAAAAAGTATGTTTTAAGCGAAATGCAGTTTTACCACTAAGCGTAAATGTGTGTAACAATTATTTCAACAACACAGTTACTGCTTAAGTTATACTGATTAAAATTCAAGTATTCATCTTCTTAATGTCCGTCCGTTAAAGGCTATACACTTTATTTTCAAGAATCTACTAACATTAAATGCTGTTGACATGTCCTTCTCGCAGGGAAGGAATGAAAGTTGCCATTGCCTGTGAGACACAGGTTAGACTTCTTAACGATAGATGGCGACACCACCTATCTCCACCTCCACAATTTTGGCATGGAACTGAAGGGGGAGGGAAATATTCTCCAGCCCCCTGCACTCGTGGTTTCTGCTGCGACCGCCCACAAGACTTTCGGACCCACTGATTTAACGAGCACGTACTCCGTCTATACTCGGTGGTATTTAGTGGCATCGGGCATCGTACCCAGGCCCTCCGATGGAGTCCGATGCTCTAACCACTAGGCTACCCACGGCCCACACTAACATTAAATAAAATACACAAACGTTTCAAAAATGTATGCCCATTTAAATGGATTTCTTCAATTTCCAAGCATTTAAACATATTAAAATTTATTCAATCAATTTTCAAAAACCTTAACGCAGTAAAACTTACACAATTTTCAAGAATTTATGTACATTAAAATTTATACGCGCATTTCTTAAAATTCTGTCGGGCATAAATTAATATCGATTTATTCTCATTAAGATTATCCATAAATCAACACGTTCCACCAGTGAACACTAAAAACATCTACGCAATCTACACAAATTCCTCTTTAAACAGCTAATCCGAACTGCGAATTCCGAGCCTCAACTCTTTAATGGCCGATCTTTGGGGAATGATGTCCGAATTCTTGCCTTAAAAGCCTTAGGACAAAGGAAAAGCTCTTCCTACTAATGGAGATTCGTGATCTTGAATTAAGGACGAACCGATTGGCCGTATTCATTCGGAAGGTTCATGGATTTAGTTTAAGACGTCCTCTTAATTTTGTTCTTTATCGTATTTTCTTGATAGGTGGTTCACTTAAAGAGAACTTTGGACGGAGATGCGCTTTAAGGGAGGATCAATCGAAGGGAAGTAACTTCCGCGAAATAATCGAATTTATTCCTCAATTTTCAGTTTGCACTGAAAGGATCTTCTCTCAAATGGAAGAAGATCGCCACAGTTTGAGTAGAGATGCGGTTTCGTTTAATGACTGGAGTTTTAAGACATATTTAAGTTGGATTGGTTCGAGGTTTCTGTCCTCTCTTACATAAGTTCTTTAAATAAATCCTCTCGATTAAAGTTTAAATTAGGTTCAATCAGGCTTTTTAAAAGGATGAAAGAATTCAAGGTAAATAAAGTAAAAAGGATTTCGTCTTAAAACTTATATATTTAATCAAAATTAAAAGGTACATTTCTTTCAGCAACTTTCCTGAATTATAAGTTATGTTTCTTTAAAAAAAAAACATTAATAAAAAAAATTTAAGGACCTTTAGATATAAAATAAAGGATGAAAGGACTATTGGTGTATTTGAGAGTCGGATCCTAGGAGGAGATTTAAGATCCTAATCTTTGGAGGAACCCAAGTTGATCGCATTTGGCACAGACACTGAAATTCAGAACTTTACTGTGACTTCAGGAATCCAGACAAAGCCAAACATTTAAAAACACAAAGAATTTAATAGGATACAAACGTTATTATAATGAACAAAGAAAGTTCAACACAAAGAATTACATGGGCTGCCAACGTTATTAAAATGAAGAAAGAAAGTTGAACACAAACAATTTAATGGGCTACTAACGTTATTAGAATGAACAAAGAAAGTTCAACACAAAGAATTTAATGGGTTACTAACGTTATTAGAATGAACATTCAACACAAAAAAAATCTTTTAGGTCAAGCCCATTGGAACACGAACTGTGAGTCCACCCAACCTCGGGAGGGTTGACTTCCTAGAAAAGAATTTCGCTACCTTAGGAGCAGTGGCGGCCCTCGACCACGCGTGGACGTCGGCGAAATTAGGGTTCACGCGGCCTCCTTTTTTCCCAGTCAAGAAAACGTTAAATTACATAAGCCGAATTATAGTTACACTAATGTATGAGTAAACGAGATTTATTGCTAATCAAATGATGACAAAAATTACACAAATAGAAATTAAAATAGACGAACTGAATAACTAAATTTTAAATAATTAAAAACTTTGTGACGGCCTCAAGCGCGAGGCCGTCGGCGGTTACTGACGTCGCTGACGCCTAACGCCGCCACTGCTTAGGAGTCATCAATTGGAAGACCATAGCCAGAAAAAGAGACGCCTGGAGGCCAAGACCCAACCGGGGCTGTCGAGCCTTTGAACATGATTAATAAACCAGGGTGTGTTTTATGGTGATGTGTCAATGAAATAAAAAAAGAGATGAGAATATAATAATAACAATACGACTCCCCCTCCCTTTTAGTACAGATACTTGTGGCTTTTAGTAATTTAATAACATTCTCTTATATGATTTCGATAATTTTTGGTATTATCAGCAAAACTGCATATGTTTCATATATATAATCATTTTCGTCATTCCTTAAACAAAAATTTTAACTTAATTTTTTTTTAAAAAGTGTTTTTATCAACAGCATAAATACAGGGAATAAATTATTTCAACAAAGTAAATTGAAGATTCATTGAAATAAGTTGTTTAAAATGCTTATAAAATTACAAACTTGTGGAAAAAAATAATTCCCAAAATCAAAGTCAATGAAAGAAAAAAAAACGTGACATTTGATTCAGTACATATACTAAATCTTACACACGAACTTTTTAAAAATTTACCCTTGCCTGTTTGAAGAACAGTCCGGAATTTTCAAAAAATAAAATTTTGTGAAGAGTAAATTGATCTGTGTAGTCAATAGCATTTTAAATGAACACTTACATAAATCAAAAGAAATTTAGTCGTCTTTATGTATCACAATGTTTCTGTGAACAATCAGAAACTGGATATTTTTCATTTTGAAGAGTAGATTCAATCAGATATCTATCTTTCTGGTTAAATGCAGGGAAGATATTTTTAATTAGCACTAAAAATTAGACTTTATTAGTTTAGTACTAATTTACTCAACTATATTAGAGTAACAAAAGGAGAAGCTTTTTTATTATTCTAAAATATGTTTCGTTCCAATACATGTTTATTAAAACAAATGCATTTGAAAATCTTTTTAAAAAAATTGTGTGTGGTTCTCTAAATTACTCTTCATTAAAAATTCGATGTTCTTTTTCCCCGCAGAAAAATATGAAACATCTGTATCATTTGTCCGAGTAAATTTATACTGAACTATATCTTTCAAAAGCTGTAACAGACCAATCATCCATTCAAGTTTAATTTTCGTATATTTATTCCGTTTTAACTAGTTTCGTCAAAATTAGTAAAAACGAAATGCCTAAATTAAACGGAATTTAAAAATTAAACTTACATATATTTTCTAATTACATTTCAACATCTAATTTTCTGCAAATAGTAAAAAAAAACAACAACATTCTGTTAGAATAATAAACACAACTCAAGTTAATGCATTATTATTAAAAATTTAAAACATTTTAAGTAACATTCCGCTAAAATGATGAAAAGATTTCATTTCCAAAATATGAATAATTACTTTAAAGCAATTTAATTCTTAGTAATTCTCCCGAATTTTCATCCCTTTCCTGATTAGCAATAAATATTTATGCATAATTTAATATTATTCTACATCACTATTTTCTTTACTTACATATTTGTCTAAACACCTTATTCCAAATAAAATTTCTATTTGCTCTGAATTTATTTAAAAAGTAACAAATGTATTTTTTTCAAAAAATTAGAATTAACCTAACAAGTTATTTTAAATATAAATGCATTTTTATTTTAAATAATTTTAACAAAACTTTTAATGTTTTACTGAATAGAATTTAAGAACTATTAAATTATTCCCTCTTTTCGAAATGTAAAAAATAAAGATAATTTCTTTTTTTATTCAAATCCAGTACGATTAATTACATTAGAACAAAAATACATTAATGCTTATTTTCCGGTACAAAGGTGTTATTTATTTCAAAACTATCATTACAGAACACTTACAAAGCATAACTATATATTTCCACTATAAAAAATTATGTATGTTTTTAATAAAAGGTTCATTATTTCTAAGCCAAAAAACGTTGAATAATACAATCTACTTTACTATATTAGCCATACTAATTATTTGTATCGTTCTTTGCGTGCATTCTTAATCCCTTAACATTTATAACAGGGGAAAAAATAGAATTTTTCTGGTAGTTAAACTGAAAATGCATAGCGTTTTTTTACATGGAATAACGTACAAACTAAACTGAAGAAAATGACATGCGTTTTCCTGTGTTTCCATAAAATAAAACATTCAAAACATCATGCATTATACAAAAGGTAAACCGAAGTTGCGTGTACTGGGTATTTGTTCAAAGGATTTCGGCCACCTGCAATTTCTCCAGCAACTTTTCTCGTAAGTTTATTGTTAAGAATGAAGCTTTTACATTCGAAGTATCTTGCGTGGTAAACAAGAGATTTGCAAAAGTAAACATACAAAGTTGTTATTTTGTTTCTTTATTAATCAGAAAAATTATTATAAAGTAATAAATCATGGAACATTATGTTTGAATATCTAATACTTACATATTTTATTAAGAATACTTTAATAATAATTTAGATACAATACAACATAAATTTAATATAAACAGAGATACATTCAAGCAAATATTTCGCGTATTGTAATAATGTAATATTCATATATAATTCTAAAAATTTGCAAAAAAAAATTATTATTATAAATCCGAAATTTGCATATAATTTTCAGAATTGCAATCTTCAACAAAGATTGAAAGATTGAACAAAATATGAACTCTATGTTTCTTACTATTTTATAAACTGCATGAACCTATTTATGTATTATTGCAATTAATTTATTATTTAAATTATTTCTTATTTATTTTTGTGATTTTGCATTTAATTAATTTTTGCTTATGATTGTTTCTTACATATTTTTAGGATTTTTACCTGACTTTTGTTTATGATTAATTCTTATATATTTTTGGGATTTCATCTGATATATATTAATGATTATTTCTTATATACTTTGTGATTTGCAACGTGTTTCATTGTCTCATTGAATCTTTAAATAATTTGAAATCACCCAGTTTTTCCTCATGTTTTGAAACTCAAATTAATTTAAGTTCTCAGACCTCCATTTCTGTAATTAAACCAGACTATCCATTAAGAAATGCCAAATATAAGATTCACAATTGGCTGGATGGACCAGCTCTCTTTTTTTTCCATTTAACCAGACTGAGTCACAGAAACGCGTGCAGGGTACAGCTAGTTATTTTATAGAATACAATATCATTTTTTATTCATTCAAACCTTATATCTTAAACTAATATGTATATATGAGAATTTTTCACTCCCTTTTTAAAAGAAAATTGATTTAACTTGAATAAACACATTGACGGATCGAGGCAGTTCGTAAACTTAAACAAATATTTTGTTACAAATAATGTACACTGTGATAAAAAAAAATGGAATCACATCGAAGTGAAAATAGTATTTCTTCGCGTAATTAGTTTCCTTTGGGAACTAAACACAGGGATTTCGCGTCAGACTGATCACCTGACCCGAACATCCACTCACGCACTACAAGTGCCCAAGATCATGAAAACTGAGATGTGTACAGTAGGCCTTGACCCTCATGGGCTGCTGTGCCACTGAGCAGCTCATTTACACTAAAATAATTAAAACATATTGTGACGGGTCTATTCGCGACATTTTTCCTACTAATCCTCTTGGGGAAACTTTGGGGCTAGCGTTCACATTAATTCACAGCCTTTCAAGAAGAACACGAGATATATGTAAATTAGTTTGACTATATAAAGTCTATAGGTTTTATAGATGTAAGAGAGAAGGAGCCGTGAAGCTGTTAAGTAAGTGTGCATATCGAAGTATATCATTCACAAACCTAGCACGCGTTAAGAAAGTAATTGTTGAGATTAAATTATTAGATTGAAGATTTGAGATAGTAGAATTAGAATTAGCTATCAGATCATTAGTGCTTGTTCTCCTTATCTATTTCTGGTAGTCGGGTTTACTTAGAGTTGGTTATTAGGAATATTCAACGCTTTAGATATCACTCATATGTTTCTTCTTATAGTTTCACTTGTGATTGTTTAAGTGTGTGTTAAAAGACTAAATAAATCTGATTAATATTATGAAGTTTGTTGGTGATGCTTTGTTTCTCTCCACACCTAGAGCCGCGCGGGACGTAGAGAGAGGGGTTACGGTTAGACCCGGACCCCCACAATATAATTGACGGATTGTAATGAATTGTATTTTTTGTATTTTTAAATGGATAGTGCAATAATCATGAAACACAGTATTCTGATTCTTAAAATATTGGAAATACTGCATCAACTATTGAATCAAGGGATGTCAGATGTCCGAAATAAATCCTTAGCATTGTCACATTATATAAATTTCGTTTAATTTATTCCATAAAAATCAATTTTTTAATAAAATTCTACATACATTTACATTTTAATGCTGCTCTTTCAGCTAGGCCTTTAATGAGGTATTTATTCCCAAAGTTGTTTTAATTGTATTTGCCCTCTGGTGTTCCCAAAATTGCCCCCCCCCTAATTTTCATTAAATAAGTGAACACAAGTACACTGATTCAATTTAATCTACTTTTAAAATTTAATTACAGAAAATATTACCTTTTATAGATGCAAAAATTAAAAATTAATAAATATGTACAGTAATCACACAGTCAAGTTGATTATTTTCGACACAGTCTGTCAATAAAAAACAACACTATTCTGCATAAAAATAGGCCCTTGCACTATTCCTGCACATTCTAAAGTAATAGGACGTCTAATTTCCTCCATTCTCCACTGTTTTCACGGCAAGCTTACCCCTTCCAATTTTTTGCTGACATGAATTTGATTGGGAGGGGAAAAAGGGATTATTTTAACAGTTATTATTAGTTTTTTACCCCCTCCCCTTATTTTTACCGAAACACATCAAATAATAAAAATACATAGAAACAATATTATCTAAAAGCGGGTGGGGGGAGGTCCCGAAACCTTCGCAAGAAAGTTTGGATCATTCATTTATGATAACCTCACTTTATTACTTCCTCACAATTGAATAATCTCGTTTGCAATTTAAAGGTATCTATGAGTAAATCTAAACTTCTTGGATCACACATTCAGCAGTAGGGGGGGGGGATCTGTTACAAAAAAATTGTAGAAATCTCTACTTATAGGACCATGCATTCGAAAGATTAAAGGTTGATGCTTTGCCCTAATTCAAATGAATTGATTATACAACTGAAGATGCCATATGACCTGAAACTGTCTTTTAGACTCATCGAAGATGAGCTTTTAAAGTTGTCCTGTTCTCCAAAGGGAATGTTTATCATCAGTCCCGCTAGCATACTCTGTAAATATGAAGGATACTTACGAAAATATCAGTCAAATCCTTGATAGATTCTGTCATCACGTTTATAATTGTAAACTTTGCACTGACTTAAAAGTTGTTGCTTTACACACGGGCTTGCAAACAAGTTTTACAAAAACTTCTGCTTCCTATGTGAATGGTGCACAGAGGAACCCGATATAAACATCACTGCGCAGTGCGGAACTAAATTCCCCAAATAACTTTAAATCCCGATCAGAAAAATGTCGTTCACGATCCTCTAGTTCTGAAGGAAAATATTTGCTTGCCGCCTTGGCACAGAAAATTCGGATCGATCAAATACTTTGTAAAAGCAATAGATAAGATAGGTCAGGGGTCTTCAAACTGTGTCCAAAGGAACCCTGGGATTCCACAAGGCACTCCTAGGGGTTCCCCGAGTCAGAAAATTATCAATGTTAGAAATGAAAAGAAAATGAAAAGAAAATTATAAACGTATATGCACAGAATGGATTCACGTTCTCTGTGAAGTTTGTATAACCATAAATATCTAAAGCTCATCCCAATCATTAAAACTGAAAAGTTTATTTATGCATAATAACTTCATTTTGTAATATTTTTTTAACATTTATTGTTATGCAATACCATAGAATATTCACTGGCTACTAGATTGTGAATATTCTATTGTTTACTATTCCGGTTTCCACGAAATAATCCTATACTCGTCTTTATATTTTTTACAAAATTACATAGTTTTTTTACTGGAAAATGCACGTTTTTTTCATTTGTGGGGAAATACGTTTAATAAAGAAAAGGGAACACATCGACATGTCAACAGATTCGACGTTAAAATCTAATTCAAGCAAGTACAGTTCCTAAATTTTGGGTTGCAAATTCATGCAAAATACACAGGATTTCTCACCCAGCTATAAACATTTTAATGCCATTCAGAGTAGCGTATTTAAGTGAAAAATATTTCGTAAAATTAGTGGCAACAAAAACTTAGTTTGAAAACAAATTAAACTCACAATACGAAATGCGACTATACATCATTTCAAACGATCTAGACTTCTACAATTTCTGTAGAAAAATGCAAGCATATATCCTCCTTACTAATGCTTTGGTAAGTGACTCTTGGAACACAAATTAACATTATTAATGAGAAAATTATATTAAAGTTTTTTCATAAGAAATACAATATTTTTAATTGTGTTTACATAAAAGCAGCTATATAACATGTTAATCTACCTTATATAAATTATATTTTAAGATATATTCTTCTAAGAGTGTGAGGGAAATGTGGTTCCCTGGTAAGACCTTATAGTTCTAAGGGTTTCCTGAATCAGAACCGTTTGAAGACTACTGAGATAAGTGATGGATTTAACTTTTTGAAAATTAAATTTTCTTGCCTTAGTCTAAAATCAAGGAAGGAATTTCCGTGAGTTTCCAGAATGGACAGCCTTTTAACGTCTTAATATTTATGGAACACTTGAATCGAAAAGAGAAATGAGTATGACTTTCTTTCTGAGATGTGTATGTGAGCATTTTGGGGAACAAAATGAGATGATTATGTCACTCATGTCGAGATATTGCTGTCTACGTACAAAGCCATGCAACATACCACTTAAAGTACATTTCTTTGAATCATACACCTGGAAGATTTTAGATTCGATGGTTTCGAGGGTATCACTTAGAACTTGAGAAGAGCTCCAGAAAAATGGAATAGGAGTATGATGGCACAATACTACTGATGACTGGTACGAGCAACTTCAAGGTGCAAAAAGAAAGCAAATACCACATGTAGGTAAAATTTTTAATAACGTTTTACTATATTTGATATTATATTTTTTTCAATTATTATTATTATTACTTATCATATAATATATTTTTATTTTTAAATAAATTCGAGATTTAAAATAATCCCCCCCTACAAATCAAAATTTATGGACATAAAAATAGCGGAGTGATACAAATTGGAAGGAACGTCCGGAGAACACGGTGGTCGGTAAGGGAAAATGAGAACCATATTCGGATTCAGGAAATCTTTTAAAAAGAGCAAAAAAAATGGTACCAAGGTTTTTTTCCCCTTTAAAATCAGGGTAATTAACTAGCTTACAATGCAAATTGAAGTTAAAAAAGCAAATATCAATGTACAAGAGATTACATTATGAAGTTTCCAGTTTTTCTACTGTATACCAAAATAGCTACCTTCCCTTTAAAACAAATGTAAAAAAAGATAAATAATCTGTTTTATTCAATAAACCTTTATGATCCCTCAAAAAATGACAATTGTCTGAAATTTGGTAAGTTATTCAAATTTTACTTTGCCGTATTGAAATGGAAAATATTGATCGAAATAACAGTAAAGAAAAAAAATTCAAATGTGAATAAAATTTCATAAAATATAGTGCGTTTTGAAAGATGAATAATATACATTCGAATAACTTATATTTTGATAGAGCTAAGAAATATGACGTTACGTATCCCATAAAAAATCCAATTTTCCCCAGTTCATAGCTATCGTCTTTCTTTCATCTCTGCGGTTGACATTTTGACATACTTAAGACGCAATAATCCTGAAATCAAAAACCGTTTCCGATGTCGATGTCAAAGATTTTTCTCTGGTTAATATGATTTGAGAAACGTGTTTGGAATCTGTAGGCCACAGTCGGAAACAACTCAAACGTATACATTATACAGTATATAGTTGCTTCGATCGGAAGGTATGCTATACTAGCGTTTTGAGTTTTAAAATATGTCAAAACAAGATATTTTACTTTTCAAATAAATGCAAGATTAAAAAAATATTTTTTTTTTCATGTTTATTTAAAAGAATTTTCACTCTTCTCATTAACGATATGTTAATCCTGATCAGAACATGCTAATAACAACATATGAGGAAAAAGTTTTTTTAATAAATGAATAAAATAAACACTTTTTAGACACACAGTTACATGTAGAACTGACATAGTTAATCAAGTTCCACAGATTAAACTAATGATAAACTAATATTGTGTGTTATTCAAGAAAGGAAAAAGAGTCAGTCAGCTTAAAAAAGACAGTGGAGTATATACAAAACTATCTTATGAAAGGAGAGGAGGGGGGGGGCGATTTACAGTAAAAAAAATACGTAGACGTAAGGGTCAAGGGGTAAAAATTAAAATCCTGTTGATGTATGAGGGGGATTTCCTGGCGTTCTGTACGCTACTTTGAAAAGATATCTCAACAGAATTATCAAACTTTCTTTATTGAAAATAGCATAGTACATGACGGGTCAACGAGTAATGAGAAGAGAGAGGAAGAGAGGCCCATTCGTTGTATCTCGCCCCAAATCTCGCACAATAGCAAAGCCCTCGAGTAACTGGTCAGTGCAACATTATTATTCACTCACTTGCACAAATATAACATATTTAAATTCTTTTAAGTATTGCTTACATTATAAATACTTAAATTTTCTTTCCTTTGCACTTAAATTTGGAGTACACAAAAGAATATACAAATATGTATAAACTTAGAATCTTTATAAATTACTTCAATATTACGAATTTACATATTATATTTTGAGTAAAGCAATGCACTACATACAACATTTTTATATTATTTTCACGGATCTAATTTAGGAGTACTATATTTTATGGATACAAAAAAATGAATCTATTTATGTAATAATGAAAAACAGTCCATTATTCTAAACAATAAAAACGGATGAATGAAGATATATATATACATACCACCAAAAAGGCAAATTTCATTTTCATTCAATCGAAAAAACGCATGCATTTACTCTTCTGTATTTTTTTAATGTAATAACCTGTAATTACTTGCAACTCTGAACTGTATATAATCGTTCACAATGCAATTTACTACCCAAATCGAAAAAAAATAAACACATGCATTGTAATGGATATTTAAATTTTTAAATAATTTATAATTCAATTATTTTCATTCGAGATTTAACAATTATATCGATTTCCTTTAAATTCAACAAACACTACTTCCATAAATATGCCAGCAATTTTTTATCGAAATAAATTTAATCAATTTCAATCACCGAAAACATTTCATTATTCTTATTCCTACACCATTATCCAAAAGAATTAAAACAGAGACCGCCACAAAATAAGTAAATAAGCATCCAATCAAAATCCTCCCACCACAAGCCTAAATAAAATTCTTTGCATCAATCCATCGTGAGACACTCAACCTATTTCCCTCTCTCTACAGTTTTAAAACTCATCGAAAGCAAAGCATTTTTTAGGAAGCATACGAAGGAAGAAGTGGATTTTTAGGAAGGAAAAGAACCTAATAGAATTTCGATTTAGTGGAGTTCGATACACTTTAGCTTGCTAGTAATTGAGTATTGATGCGAGAAGAGCATTTATATATAGTGAGTAACTTATGGTCTCGAATCTATTACATCTCGCAGATTTTCTTCTTCGTCCCCATGATTTGACAGATTACCGATATCATTTGTTTTCGCCCTTCGTACGGATCGTTAGGAAGCAAAGATGCAGCTGCAGAACCGTGATTAGTATATCTCATGTAGAGCGGGGAAAAATTATGGGATGGTAGGAGATAATTTTTTTCTGACTGGGCTGCAATAAAATCAATTCATTAAGTTTCTCCTGCGGAAGGCGAATCGATAAGTGGTACATCATGGATTTATTTCCGGTTGTATGAAGAATGCACCATTTTTGGTGAGGCTTTGGGTGTATGCAATCTATTATGGCCTTGATAAATGCTGGTGAATTGGCCATGAACCAAAATTGCGAGGATCTTCGCCAACAGCCCATCATATAGGTCTACTAGAGTGTAAATATAACCGATATATTCCGATTCAGTTTTCATTAAACTTGATTTTTAACTTAATTTCACATATTTTTTATTCACACTAAGTTTAAGATGACTGACTACGTCCGTAAACGTGTTTTTGAAAAAGCACAAAAATGAGTAATATTTTTTTAGTTACTTAGTGTCAGTTGAATTAGAAAAATATACATGTGATTTATTTTCTCCCTCATGCAATAATTTGAAGCAAATTTAAAATTTCAGCTAGAGAAAAAAGAAAAATCAAAATTGAAGCAATTTTTATGTCTTTGTATGTGCGCGCTAAAACAATTAACTTGGCAATCTGTGTATGCTTGTGTTTTAATTCAATATAATATGAAACTGTACATTTTATGCATGAAATTATTTGGAAGTAATGGATAGGAAATCTAAATCCATTATAAGGAAAAGGTAACTTACCCAAAAATTGCATACTATATATATATATATATAATGGTAATAAACTATATCAACATTAATCGATAAATTCCACGTATCTCTGAAATTTCCTCAGTATAATTTTTATAATTAGGGAAAGTTGAAAACTACCACCATAATTAGAATACTGTACCCACAGCAAAAAATAAAACACAAGCTAATTAGAAATTATGTCATCCCAAAATCGTAATTATGTAAATTAGTCTTTCTTTCATCCAGATACCAATTCAACCAGAAGCTCTAACGTGAATTGTTATTGTTTCTAAACTCTTTGATCAAGTAATAAACTGAGTTGTATAAGGTCAGTGTTCTAAGAGACATGAAGTCACTATACCTTGCTTTTAGCTATACGATTTTAAGTAACTCATATACTCAATTATATAAAACAGACACTTTGAGAATGCATCGGGATACTCAGAGATTTAATGTACTATGATGATCATTTATGAGTCAAGAAAAAAGATATTGTTCTTATACGGATTTATTAAATCACACAAAGATATTCAGGAATGGTTTAGAAGAGTACCACAAAAGTCTTAGAGGATTTGTAGAGAGAAATAAAGTAGTTTAATTTGTAGTTGCAACAGTCAACGAATTAATTAATAATATAATCTAGTAGAGCTACTGAGATCCTGTATAGCGAACATGTGATATTAAAAGAGAAGGAATAATTATAATAAATCTGCTTTCAAATTAGCACATATATTCATTGAAAATCTTTTTCTAAATAAAAGAAGATTGTTTAAAAAATAATGAAAATCAGATCCATAGTTTAAGAATCCTTGTTCAATGTATTACTTAGACATTTGCTTAATTAATTGAAGATTCCGCTTCCAACTCACACATCCTGAACGATGTAATAACTCGAAATCCAACATCAATTCAAATGTTAACTACATCACTGCAACTGCAGAGATGAGGAAATCATAGGATGGAATTATCATAGAAGTCCCCTCTGACAGAAACAGTTAATTTCAGTATTAGAACACAGAACATGTGTGATACTAATGTGCTATTCAGAGAGCAGGGAAACCAGTTACTTTGCCCCAGGGCTATGCCGAACCCGCATGGAACGTTCCCTTGTAATCTTAGTAACGGCGGTGGAAATCACTTTAAATGTCCCAGAGAAACATTCCATTTCTATGACCCACAGTAGAACAGGGACGCGGGAATACTTGTAGGCGGTGACACTTTACGATCTCTTCGATAGCATGAGAGACACAATTTTTATTGGAGTTTAAATTGGTTTGTCAAGAATGGCTATTAAACACAGAATTCGCTAATCTGTTGGAGAAATTGAGTGTCTGGATTACAAGAGAAAATCGATTTTCGGAATTGTAAATGAATTTCATTATGAGCCGAGCTGTCATTCATGATTTTTCAATGTTTGAAAAGCGAATAAAGATTTAGATAGGTCGCTTTTAAGGAACGGTCTTTTAGACAATGGAAATGAGCTTCCAGTCATTTTAGTAAGAATAACATTTATTATCATTGGACATTTTTTTGATGAGTAACATCTTTCATCTCGA
>BMAO01017062.1:0-17806 GCA_019973975.1 Trichonephila clavata | reverse complement strand
TTCCTTTTATGGAGAAAAGATTCGCTAAAAACGAGTTTTATGAAAATTGAACCCTTAAGCTGTTTCAAGGGGGAATTATAGAAAAATATTCGCGTTTTTAAACGATTAGAGCTTTTACTTGAAATTTCTCAGGCATTTTGTTTTCATGGAGAAGAGATCCGCTAAAAATGGGTTTTAAGAAAATTGACTCCCGAGAAAAGAGGGATTAAAGGACGTTATAAATAAAAATATATTACCGTTTTTGAACAAATAGGCATGCAGCAATGAAGTTTGGCATACACGTTTCTTTTGTCCACTTGCGGAAATCTACCGGAAAAAGGAGTTAAGAATCACAGTGGTAAAAAAAATTGCTTTTTTGAACTATTAGACACAGATTTGAACTTTGGCAAGCGTGTTTATTTTGTGAACATTGGAGCGTAAAAGAAAATTCTACTCAAACTTTAGGGGAAAAAAAAGTCCTACCCTTCAATTATTTTGCCCAAAATGTCCCAACAAAAGGCGCATTCTTGTATTGCATATAACTAAGCATAATACATAACAAAATGTGAAAGTAGAAGAATTGTATTTTAATTTTCAATTTTAAGAGGTTTTCCCATCGTTTTTTTTAAATTTTATATTTGTGGTATATAAAAACCCTAAAATTTAGCTTTTTATAAGCACGCTCTGCATGCTATAAAGAATATGTGTTTCATATATTTTAAAAGAATTTCCCTCATACTTAAAAAAAAATTGTTCGTACCACTTTCTCAAGCGACTGAAGATTTTGCATGCATTTATACAAAAATATGCATACACATTTTGAAGTACAGTGTAATACTCAGTCTTACATCGCAATGAGAAGAGGGATAATATATATCGGCTTTTTTGGATTACCTTTCCTTTTTCATTTCTTCTCAAGCAACAATTTACACATCGTCTTATCAATCCTTGTTCTGTATTGAATATTTTCCAGAATCTAAAGTCCTGCCTTCAATGAAAATCCCCGCCTTCACCAAAAAAAAAAATTCCCTTATGAGAAGTATTTCAGTACCAGGGACAAACTCCTTCTTGTAAAGACACACACACACACACACACACACACACCACACACACACACACACACACACACCACACACACACACACACACACACACACTAGCACTAATAATCCCGCTATAAGAATTAAAAGTATGCGCAAATAAAATTTCGAAAGAAGAAAATATGAGTGCCAGTGCAGCGTACAGGCAAACCGGTTGTGACCAGATTTCGGTAGCTCGCACGGTGTACGGACAAACTAGTTAAAGGGTTAATGCTAGGACTTAGATATCAATAATTTATATATCTATATATATAATGGGTATTTTCACGCACCTTTCACTCATCCTCCTGGGGAAATTCTATTAATTTAAATATTGTTCAATTGAAAACTTTCTTCCGACGAAGAAGATGCGATTTATGTAAATCATGTCGTATGTTTAAGCATTAACTTTTAGGTTCAAGAGAGAGAGTGGTTAGGAGTTAGATGATAGAAGTTTGAGATTAACGTAAAGTGATTGAAGGTTAGACGAGAGCAATTCGTCGATTAATCAATTAATATGTAAAATTGACAACTGACAGTTCAGTCAGTAAGGTATTGAAATTAGATTCTAATCGAATAGAAGTCGATTATTGGAGATAGGAGTTACAATTATTTTCAAACGTAAGGGACTCTATTTATAATTAAATATTAAATATCTCATCTTCCCCGCTTTGTCTCCAATACTTTATATACGTGCATTATTATCCCTTGCTTTGTTAGATTTATAAAAAGGATAAATAAACTATATCTGTTCTGATTATACCTCGTGTTCATTCTGGCTCGCAATCATTACGATATTTCAGAGGAAATTTCTTATATATATACACACAGTATATATTCATACAACATCATGAAATACCCAGCGAAGTGAGTGGGTAAAATGGCTAACATATATTTAATGTATTAAATTAATTTTTCTTGCACATAAAAAAATATTTTTTTTAAAGAAAACTGTACTGAAATGTATTGAAATTATCCTATTGAAAACAACCTAATTTAACTTTAAAAAAAGGAGAAACACCGATGCATTTTTTAAACGAAAAACAAATAACTATTGAAAAACAATTAAAATAGACAAATAGATAGACATAGTTAAATAAAATACAAATAAAAAAGACAAATTTTTAAGGCTTATTGATAATTAACGGTATTTTATTCAGGGTTTTTTACGTAGTTTTTGTCGCGTATGTGTGTGTGTGCTTCATTTACTCTTAATAACGATTAACGATGAACAGAAAAAATGTTAGAAAATAAATTTTATTTCATTAAGGCAATTAAAAAGAAATTCGGTTGTTTTCAAGTAAATCTGAATTTTAACTGCAGTTCATTTAGTAAAATTATTTATTGGAGTAATTAAAAAAACAGTGCTTTCCTCATTCTTTATTTGAAAACAGTTAATTAAGGTATTATTTTTGAAATATGAACAAACAACGATATTTATTTGAGATTTTTAAGCATGAAAACTTTATGTAGTTGAAGGATAAAATAGCCTTATGATTCAAAATAAACAATCAATTAAGGTGAATAATTCGTCGTCAGTTAAGATACCTAATGAAACATTAAAAGTAAAATTAATTAAGTATGGAGTAGAAATAAATTAAAAATAACCAAACATTTGTTTACTGAGTACTGTTATGAAAACCGGGCTGAATGTGAACCGAAGTGTGGCCGAGGTAGTGAATATTTCAGGTTATCGAGAACGGTATCAGAAAAGGAGTAAGTACGAGTGCTTCCTCAGAAAACATTGTAATACACTAGTATGAATTGTTTGTTTGAGAATAAAACAAAAAATAAGCGGCCCGAATATCCTTAAACAAAGAAAAACTACGTATTTTATGAAGGCATAGAGCATTTACTACATGGAAATTAAAACTAATGTATACTTAGTATACAGCAGGGGTTGGCAACCTACGGCACGTGTGCCACATGTGGCACGCGGTGCAATTCTCAGGGGTACTCTACGCACTCCTTACAAATTTGTCGATTTTCGAGTGGATGGAAGTTGATAGATTTGTAATGGACCTCGTTTGACGAACATGTTCAGAACTGGACATTTACGGAATCAAGAAAAAAAATCAGAAAGATAACTTAAATTTTTTTATTTACAGCTATTTTGTAGATTATTGAATGCCATTGCTGAAGAAATAAAATTGTTTGAAGAGAGAAAATCGCCTGTACTCGCTTTGCTTTCAACTTTTGTTTCTACTTACCTAAGTGATGAAATCTTTTACGATATGAAAAATATTTCGAGTCTGCAAAGAAGTTGTTAACAACTGAATGTTTTCACAGAATCGTGTCAAATTGAAAGTCCGAATTATACCGCTGATTTTGCGATTTGAAGTAGAGCAGTGCAAGCACTACTTTTTCATTAAAATTTAAATTTTTTTATTTAACTAAAATGAATAGGAATATATTTATATTTTATGTTGTATATTTCTTATTTTAATAAATGTTTAAGAACACATAATATAAGTGCAATTTAAATTTTTTTTATTAATATTACAGAAATAATTATATTTTATTCTGTTTATTTTTATGCTAAGAAGTATCTTTAATAATGCAAAAATAATACGTAATAAAACATTAAATCTATATCTACTCATATTAGAATTGTAAGATGTTACTTTTAGCAGAATGCATGCTGAATTGGAGTCATCTGCCAAACGGTTTCTATAAGCAAGTCTTTAATATTATTTATCTCTGAAAATAATGACTCGCAGGCATAGGTAGATGAATATAATGGTTATAGCAGCATAGACCAGCTTCTTCAAAGAGTTAAATGTGTCTGGAATTGAATCCTATGTTTCCAAAATTTCATTACTCACATTTTTGCTTATATTGCTTGTTGATATTTCTGTTTCAATCAATTTCAAATTTCTCCATTTTTTGATCAAATTTTTGAATTAATAATGGACTAAACGGGAAATCAAACAGTTGCCTTTCAAATTTTTCACACAATTTCCAATCAATCAAATTGGGGCAAGTTCAGTTTATTAAATTAAGTCACATCAGGGTACATAAAAAACTTGAGCGAACTGAGAAACTGAGAAAATCTCGCTGAAAACTGCGACCGAGCACTCGCGTTTGTTCGTAATACTTCGAGTTGAACGAAGTTATTTTGAATTAAAATGCAATCCGTTTTGATCGGTGGCATACTAAAAATATTGTGTCGTGTGCCATCATCGTGCCATTGATTCACCATCCCTGTTTTACGAAATGTAAAGTTTACTAATGAATACCATAATTTTAAAAAGTTTCGACCCTCCGAAATCCTTTACTCCCGCAATGTTACCATCTAGCCTAAACAATTACCCACCCCGAATTATACTATTAACTACTGAAAGTTCAATTATAGCAAATAATCAAAAAACTTTAAAATAAATAATAGGATGATACAAAATATGAGTTAGTAAAGTTAAACGAAACATTTATTGATACTAATGTGATATTTAAAGATTATATTTTCAAAGTGAACAATTGAATTTGATAAAGGTGTATCTATTATTACAACAGCAACAAAGACTAAGGTATTATGTTCACAAATGAGACAATTCAAAGAACAACTGAATATGTTAACAATCTTACTGCATATTCTTGTCAAGAACTTATTCGAAACCATGCAGCTTTTCTTTTCAAAATAAATTCGAGCCATTCCATATAATTTTTCAATGCTGTCTGTCTTTAATCCATTTCCAAACTTTTCTGAAATCTTTTCATGGTTTTGTTCCTTCTTTCTCAAAGCCATTTTTTTCTCTCTCTTTCTGTATGCGATATCGATATAAAATCATCGATTCCAAAGTTTGTGACCTCAGAAACCCATTCAACGATTATACTTCCATGAGAAGCCCAACTATCCAATAGCATCAATCGATAAAATATGGACACCCTCGAGTTAAATCTTAGTATTTTGTGGAAATTTTCAGATCTTAAAGAGCTCAAAATTTGATATCGAGTTTCTTGCAAAAGCCCAGAAAACTCTTAGCCAATCACAAGTCATTCATCACCAAAATCGGAAACCAATAAAACGATTCGCTTCAGCACGGAGTGGCTTACTTTTCGATTTGAAATAATCGAGAGCCAAAACGATACGAAACCGCAGTTTCTCTATTCAATACGCGTTTCACTGTCATGGAATGTTTATGTGACATGCAAGGTCGAAGAATGGCGATATATCGATATCAATCGTTTCGCATTGTGGCTATTATTAAGAGAGATAAACAATGCCATTATTCGTAGAAAAAAGAAGCAAGCATCTGGAAGGCAATGACAGACGGTGCTCTACTTCTGGTTGGATTATAGAGTTAAGAAATCTTTACAATTTTTGGAATCTCTTTCTTTTCAATATGTATGCTTTAAAGTTTGTAATGAAGAAAAGCACATTATATGAAAGCATTGAAAAATTATGATTTGTGCGATTTTTTTATCCCAAATGCCACACGTTACACCCTCGCAATTTCCCTTGGAAGTCGATTTCCACGAATCACTTCTTACTGGATTGATGCTCAGTAAAAAAACTAACAAACATGTGAAGGACTAATAGTTCACATACGAAATTTTTTAAATCTAAAACAACCCATAAACCACTCGCAACCACCCTGGCAAATCCATTTCTGCGTAACCTGTTCTTGGAGAACAGGTTTCGCACGCAGAGAACAGGAACAGGTAGAAAGGAGGAGAGAACAGGGTTTTCCTGTTCTACTCATCAAAAGAAACGATGTTTACAATGTTTCACTTATTTTGGGCTACTAGTTCAAAAATGGGATTTTTTTTTTAACCAAAAACGCCTCCATAAACCGCAGTTCCCTCCCTTCCTTATTTTTTCCAAAATCTTGCTTTAAAACACATTATCAATATAAACTTACATTCCATTTTTTTTTTAATATTGCAAAATATCTTATATACCAGGTGAAAGAAAAGTTCGTTAATGCTAGGTTGTTCACTTTCCCTGTAAAACTCAATTTTCGAAAAGTAGTGTTTCACTGCATAAAAAACAACAACAACAAAATTCGTTGCGATATAACAGGGGGAGGAGAGAATTGCTGGAGAGAATTTGCTGGAGAGAATTAATTGACTGAAGAAAGAACATTGCATGCATTCTGCTGTCCGCTTTTGGTCCTACATATCAAAGTAAAAAATCTTTCCTCCTATGAAAAATATTTCGAGTCCGCAGAGAAATTATTTAACAACTGAATACTCAGGATGGTGTCAAATTGAAAGTCGCACATTATACCCCTGATTTTGCGATATGAAAGTGTAGAGTAGTTCGAGCACAAGGTTCACATTAAAATTTTTATTTATCTTTTCATTTAATTGCAATGAAGGGAAATATTTATATTTTACGCATTGTCTATTTCTTATTTTAATATATATATGTTTAGAAATATATAATATACGCACAATTTTTTTTTTATTTTGGTCAAATAAATGGTTATATTTTAAGGCTGTTTATTTTTATGTTAAGAAATATCATTAAATAATGCAAAATTAATAAAAAATAAAGACTAAAGCTAAATTACATTAACCTCTATTCTCTAATTCTGCATGAATTATCACGTTACTCGAATAGTTTCAAAGATGTCCTACTGTGTGACACGCTGAATCATATTGGTAGATTGGCTTGGCACGTCACAGCTAAAAGGTTGCCGACCCCTGCGTTATAATGTGGTTTTCTTTGCAATGACAGATTGCTTGAGGAAAACAACATATTTTGCGAGTTTCAATATGTGTGTGTATGACATTTCACAAATAAAATCTTATTAAAAATAAAATGATGAAATTAAATAATAAATTCATAACAATTTAATTAAATGTCGAGAAATATATTAAAATAATTTACAACCAATGATACTGAACGTTACTTAACGCTAATATAAAAAGAAAGATGATCCTAGTACCAGAACTTTTTTTAGAAGCTTTAGTCCTCATTCGTGCGTCTTTTGTATAAGAGCGACAATATCATCAACACAAGATAAATGGCTTAAACTTCTTCCATTTATTTCAATGTGGCTCCTTTCAGCAGCATAAGAGATTCCAAATGAACGGAGAAGCATGATAAAATACTTCAGGGAAATTGTGTCACTTTGTTTCGCTGCCATTTTGTATTTTTCTGTTTTGTGTCCTTACTGTTTATGCAAATTGAATTGCGAAGTGGTATTCTTAGATATGCCACGGATAAAATCAATGAAGTGTTGTGTGTCTGTTCATCTTTCTCCAACTCTGCAATAAGAATCAATTTGTTCTGAATCTCCTCCAGAAAAAACTTTTTCTTTTCTTGAATCGATGACGTGTACTCATTTATTTTGCATGTGTATGAGCTGCTTTGTATTTTGTTGTTGTTGTTGCTGTTAAGTATTCTGAATTCACCGGATGGTTTAAATTGTAATTTGACTGTCAGGAAGCCGGATGTTTAAGGAGAAATGTTTTTGAACTTGATGAATACATCAAAAAGAACGCATTATTTTATTCCAGAGTGAAAAAAATATCGTTAAAACATTGTCTAGTGTATTAAAGATTAGTAAGCGTTTTTAGAGTATTAAAGAATATAAGTGGTAATTTTTTTAAAATAAATAAATACAAATGTTTAGTACTATATGTACTGTTGTAATTTAGAGACAAAAGTTTTAATAAATAAAATGACGAAAAGGGTAATAATAATTAGTTGTCCAGTCTTAGATTTAAACGTTACAATTGAAAGTTATATGGAAAGATGAAGATATCAAAGAAAATTATTTATTCCAGCATTAGTGTCCTCTGATCTGTCCACAAATCCTCTGAAATAAGTAAATCCTTCGCAAACATTGTCAAATTCTTTTATTGTATTCCAAAGCCTTCGGAATAATTTTATGGATAGCATTGCACAGAAAAGAATGTACTTCGAAAGACGTATATATATATGTCTAGAAATTAATGCTTTGGCTGAGCGAGACGTTTATATACGCTGATTTCACTTAAAAGGTTCAAGTTGTATTGTAGCTTTAGTTTAAAAGAATAGTATTATTGATTTCGATACATTGTTATTGTATCGAGGGGAGGGCGATGGAAATTATGATTGAATATTGGGTCACGAAAATCGAAAGTTTGAGAAGTACTGATTTAGAGGTTTATTTTTTAGAAAAACAATCCCATGTTTGCACCTTTTTCTTTAACTTTACTCTGATATAACTGACATAAGGCATAATACCTGTTTTAGACAATATTTGTTGTAAGTAGTAAATACATGCTTACAAATAGAGCCCTCTCACGGTGTTGTGAAAATAAAATTAATGATATATTTTTTGCATCCGCTTTTTTGTTAATAATTCAAGAAACATTAACAAAATATTATTTACTGCTAAAGTTAATTACATTAAACATATTGTCTATTATTGATAGCTTAAGTTTTAAGAATGAGGCGTGCTTTTAAATCTAGGTGAGCTACCAGGTGACCCAAGATATCATTAACATTTGAAAATATCAATAATTCATAAAATAATGTGGATAGCGAGGAAAAATTGATACAAATGCTTGAAATGGTATGGTGTTGCACTAAAACCAGAAACCTGTTAAAAAATGGCCAATAGATTACAACTTTATATAACAAAAACAATAATTAGCATAGCAATTAATTTTTAGCAATAACAATGCTCAACATATCAGCCATCATTATTTAACAACACATATAGTTGAGGGAACAATGTTCAGAATAGCACTGTGCAGCATATTTCTGGATATGGTAAAAAATGGCCGTTAGATATTGTCTCCTAGCATCCCCAATGAGATCATATGATCGAGGTAGACTTGAAACTTCAGGCAACCCCACAAACAATAATCACGTGAATTAAGGTCTGGGGACCAGGGAAGTCAAGCATGACGGAAGTGGTGGCTCAGCAAGAGATTTTCAAAAACGATGTTCGCGTCAAAACTTTAACACCCTTCTTTTGGTGGTTGTATCGTAAAGTTGCAAGAACGGGGGGGGGGGATTCTCCATTATCATAGTATAGCTCTACTAACAATGCTTTTCTAGTAAGTCCACATACCGCAATTGCTGATGCATTTCCTCTCTGACTATAGCTCAATTTTATATATATTACCGTTAAAGTGTATAATTCAGTTATTTTATAGAATAACTAGACAAGTCAGTTAAAGTACATAATAAATGAAAAATTTCATACTTTACCTAGTTATTCTACGATATAACTGGGTTTTTCACGAAATAACTAGACAAGTCAGTTAAAGAACATAATAAATGAAAAATTTCATACTTCACCTAGTTATTCTATGAAATAACTAGGAATTCATTGAAATAACAAAAGACAGACGTTAAAGTGAAAAATAAACAATTTCATTTTGCTAAACTGACATTTTGCTATCCAATTGTATTGGCTCTTACGGCAGTTATTCTATGAAATAACGGATTTCACACTTTAGCGGTAACAAATACACGATTTGCATATGGCGTCACTGACGTTACTGCTAATTATTCTATAAAGTAATGGATTTCACACTTTAGCGGTAACATTTTCACGATTCTCATGTGGCGTCACTGATGCTTTGCTGTCCAATTGTATCGGCTCTTACTGCACTTTTTTTTAGTTTCAATAAAATTCCATCTCCTCTCAAATGTGTGCGCAGATTTTCACCTCTCCACCTACATTTTCCCGTGAATTATTGAATTTACAAGTGTTAATTTGGTATTCCACAAGCCGTGTATCACTGCAAGGTAAACAACATAAAAAAATTTGCGTTTTGCTGTATTTTATTTACAAAGATGAATAATATAGTTATTAGTGTTTGATTGTGTCTCGGTTCTTCCGTGCTACGTTAGGACTGATTACTAAGGTAATGGCTGAGTTAAAATTGAAACGAACCTGATTCCCTTCTACTCTGTGACCCAGCTAAAGGCGTGGAAGGAAGTAAAATATATCATTCGACATGATAAATTCCAATTATTTTATTTATCGCTTTAATCGACTCAAACACAAATCAATTTAACACTATAAATAGGATAATCCAGTCAAACAACAGAGGGAAGAGACGAGTCGCGCGTTTGGGGAAAATACATAAAATAACCACTTTATGATAAAGGTTCCTCCCTAATATTACTTTACACGGCAGACGTATACTTAATGTCCGCATAAAGACTTTCATACTTAAAATATCAACACAATAGGAAGGTGACAGTACTTGAACTTATGCAGTCTTCTAGTCAATTAAACTTATCTTTAACAGTTTCCGACTAAAATCTTTTACAAGGTAATCTTTACCTTGAATTTTTCTTATCACCTCTGGTTAATTAAACTTCTAACTTTTCATTAACTATTCCCTTCACTTCTAATTCACTAACCTTCTTAAATCGTGAACTAGGCATATATATGTATATATAATAAAATGTTATGCAAAAGTAGACCGTACCTGAGATCTTCAAAAGTAGACAGTATATAGCCGGGGTTAGTAATTAAAGACGGAAATATTCAAGAGATTGGCTGAAGTATGCAGACTAAGTCTTCTACTGACAATAACAACAAAAACTAACTTTAGATAAATATTTTTTTATGTGTTTTGAATTGTTTGATAATAAATTCATCATTTGATATTATTACATTTGTAAATGTTATTATTATATTTGTATCTTACGTTTTGCTTCAAACGCGGTTTTAAAAGTATTAGTTTTTTTATTTCAGTTCTGTAGGTAAGTACATATTCCGTACTGCGGTCGCAGGCGACACCTGAACTGACACCCTCTCTTCTAACTATCACACCGCACCAACGGGAGGATATTGAGCCTCGACAGATTTAACGTGCATCGGCCTACTCTGCATGGCGAGTCTTCAGTGTCAAGAACAATTAGTATAACAGTATAAAATTGGAGAACAACGAGCAATTGATTGAAGAAAAACAAACCTGTACAAGAATTATCATTGCCATAGTCCTAAACGAAATAGTAAATTACGTTTAATGCGAAAACGCTTAAGACGAGATATTGGTTAACACGAAATAATGAAGCTGTCCCGACAAACTATGCATTTTTTCACTTAACAGGAAACGAAAATCGCTTAACACGAAATAATTTTCAGTCTGGGGATGAAAAAAATATGGAAAACACCAGACACTTAAGGAGACACGATTTACGCAAAAATTTTTAACTTAAGGATTTTCAAAATTTTTTGGTTGCATTCTATGTGTGAATACTATGTAAAACAGATTTTGTGCTCAAAATTTTAAAAAAAGCTAGCCGTTGAATTTTTTATGAAAAAAACTTGAAATTTCTGAAGTAATTTTAAAATGCTACTCCTCCTACAAACCTTTACATACACGCTTGAAATTTGATTTACAAATACCTCAAACTACGTATAACAAAAGTTGGTATGGGGTTTGCGATAACATGATTGGTATTCATACAATACTTCTTTTTCTGAATGTTCATTGGAAATTCCTTAAAAAATGCACAAATTCTGAATTCAATTATTTTTTAAAACATAAGTATTGCTTTGATTCAAAAACGTATACCAACTTTTGTTATATGTACTAGGTAATAGGTAAAAAAAAATTCAAAGCATTAGGCACAATAGAAAAAAAGCCTTAGCATTTTAAATGAAGGCAGACTAGTTATTTTATCTTTCCGAGATAAGTTTAAAGTTTTGATTTGCTATATGGATGTGAATAAAAACGAACGTAACAGTTATCATAATTCTGTGTTTTTTTAAGTTCAGAGCTTTCAAATTTCGTCAGTTTATACAAAGGTATGTAAAGAATAATTTAAGCTAAAAACATTAAATTCGATTTTTTGACCAATTTTTGTCATTTGAATCGTACTGTGTCCACTTAATGAAATGTTTGACAAAGTTTCTGTATTATTGGACTGTCATACTGTATCATGGTAAGAATTCATTACAGTAGAAATGATGATGTGTGTACAGTTCCAATTACGGCAAAAAAAAATATATCATTTATGCATATTTCGGCATCAGAAAGTAAATGAATAATGCTGTTATAAATTAAATATTAATTGTATAGACGGCGCTGCAAGTCATCGGAGAGATGTTTACTTTGTTTGGCTTGTAGAGTCAGAGTGTATGTAATGTTCCTTGCTGTTAACATGTTTTCATGTGTGTCGTCCAATAAACCAAAATGCCTAAGGATGGACTGAATTATTGAAATGATATAAACATATAATGGAAATATATAATCGTCTTACTGATCATGGAATTCGGGATTAATGAATTATAACAAATGCAACTCCTTTTCTATAGTCATCCGAAACAAGGGACTTCAAGAAAAGTATGCTCAATTATTAAGGTATCCAATTACTTACGACTAATTTTTTTTTAATGGAGATATCGGGATTTTTTGTGATTTTTATATTTGTTTAGTGCATTTTAAGAAAAACGTGCTAAAATTAAGAAGGGAAAAATAAATTATTATTACTAAAATGGGAAAAAATAGGTACAAATTGACAAAAAATAGCATAAACGTGGCTATTCTGCACCAAAGGTTTATGAACAAATTTTCAATATTTTCAATCAATGGGTTGCTATATTATTCAATTTTGAAATGACCTTCAGGATAAGAGATATTTTCTTTTTTACAAAAACTAGAGCACTTTATCTTGGTTACTATATGAAAATGCTTAAAAAGACAGTGATTATATTCACATAAGGGACTGTAAATTTTGTAATAAAACAGTGATTGATAAATCTGAAGGTGAAAACACTTCTACTATTATACAGAACTTACAAAAAAAAATTCAGTTAATTATGTTCAAAACATTTTGAGCAATCGCCGTCCCAGTTTGAGCATTTTCAAAAAAACACATTTCGAGTAAAACGCGTTTTAAAGTATGACATCTTGCCTAAAGTAATGGCATCTTCTTTTACTAAAACAATTGTAGGTTCTGTTTTAGTGGATAGAAAATAATAAACTTAGTATTTTTATAAAGCTAATAGACGGCATATAAAATAAAATAATAATAAATTGTCAACTTTTGACAAAATTCTCAATTTTAGGGTAGTTGAATAACTAAAGGCGCTCATTCCAATGGTAAAAATTAATTAAATAAGGGGAAAAATCGAAAAATTTGTTGACAACTTTATGCTAAAAAATAATTCAAAGAAAAATGTCAGATTATTTTCCAAAAACACAATAAATGCTTTGTTTTACAAAAAAAAAAAAAAAAAAAAAAAGGTTAAGTTCTTGTGAATGTTTCTGTTTCTTTTATTTTATAAAATACAAACATATATACATCTGTGTAAATAAAATGTACTCTAACAAACTTAATTTTGTTGATCATGTGTGGTTTTTTTCGCAATATCCCTTAACACGAATACTTTTTTTATTTTATCAAATACATGCATATATGCATCTGTGTAAATAAAATGTACTCTAACGAACTTAATTTTGTTGATTGTGTGTGGTTTATTTTTCGCAATATCCCTTAACACGAAATACTTTTAACTCGAAAAAATATTTCAGCCCTCTCAGTTTCGTGTAAGATTTTTTGCTGTAATTAATAAATTCTTTGTTCCCCTTCGGATAGGGAAGATGCGCTTAAAATCCCTTTTGTAGGGATTACCAAGAATCTGTGGCACAAGGTGTCTCATGCACAATTCAATTTGAAACCAATCACACAAATAAGTTTTAAAAGTTTTGCACGATTTGGAAGCATATGCTCCCAAGACATGTATATGCAGAATCTAAGCTCATACAGAATTCATATTTTTTCGAAGCTCAATGCGATCGGGTCTGCCACTTAAAGAAATATCTACGTTTTACTGGTTTGAAGTTTCATCACTAATGCAGAAGGCGAAAGAAATAGTAAGGATTGAAAAAGGTTTTGAATCCCTTTTCTTGGTTTTCTGAAGACTTACTTCAATCGGAGGAAATGTACTCTCCGTATACTTTTCAAAAGAAATAAATGCTTGTATCACTTTTTTTCATTCTGTTTAAACCTCTTTTGTAAGCATTTCAGTTCTTTTCAAAAGAGAACGAAAGGATTTATTTTATATATTTTTAAATGGCTTTCGATGAGTTCGGAATAAGAATGTTTGTGGCATTTGTTGACGATTAAATTTTTTGGGGGGAGGGGTTCTTGGTGTCTAAATAATTTATTGATGAATGTCTGATGAATTGTTTTATGCTTTGATTGAAATTAATCATCATTTAGAAAATAATTAAGTGCGGCTTTTATTTGTTTAATATTCCTGTAATAATTTGACATTAATTTATTAAATAATAATTTCAACAATTGATTTAAAAATGTAATAATAAATGTAATAGTGGTATCAAAGTATAATGCACTAATATTCTCAATATGCTGGCTGGGTGGCGTGGTTGGTTTGTCGCTGGCCTTCTGCATCTAAGGTTGCGGGTTCAACCCCGGCCCAAGTCGGTGGATTTTCCTCATGCAGACAATCGACAGCGGCCATGTCGTATGATTATACGGCATATAAAAGATCCCTAGAGCAGTGATGGCGAACCTATGACCCGTGGTTCAGACACTGACCCACGCAAGCTTTTTAAGTGACCCACGATGGCTAGGCAACCACTTGTTTATTTAAATGTTCTAATTTGTGTGGATTATTTATATTCTATTTGTATTTTTTCAAGCACTGCATTGACACAAAATCAATTTAATTGCTGTCTATAACCTTCAGTATGATCATTACAGTTCCAAAGTTACGTAAATGACAACAAATGTATATGGAAGTATGTAGTATTTGTAATAAAAAGAGAGAGTGTTTACAAAATATCAAATAAAGTGAATAATATTATTCACAATTTTTTTTTGAAAAAAATATCGTCAAACCAAATCAAATAACTATATTTAAAGCACTTTCTTCGGATAAAATGCACTTTTGTAAGGTTATTTTCAGTTATATATGTTTGTAGAAAGAGACTTCCATAGCATTGTATCGTCCCCTCCCTGTTTCACCCTATAATGTATCAATGCGTGGCATGCACAGGTTTGTTATTCTCGATACCAGCAACGTTTGGCTCGCAGTATAAATCAAACAATTACTAAATCCTGCTTGTTTTTCACTATAGGATAGTCAACTTCCCAATCGTCTTGAAGCAATCTATTTTCTTCGAATATTTTTTGCTTGCAAGATATGAAAGTTAGTTTCATGCCTAAAATGGTCGCTACTTCACTGTTGTCTATTATCACTAATCAGAAAAAAATATCAATTCGCACCAGTACGAAATCGACAGCAAAAAGCAAAATTGATATATATATATATATATATTTGATTTTTTAACATAAAATTTCCCCACCAATTTCATAAATATATGAATTTTTCATAGTTATATGGAAATCAAGAAACTGGTTTTTCATTATGAACAAAATTCTTTTTATAATATTTAACAAAAAATAATTTTTCTGGTATGATTTCAATTTCATCCTTTCCATCTCTCTTACGACGACCCGTCTTAAACCAATCTTATAAGTACGCACAAAAGAAAATACCTACAATCTTCTCGCATTTAAGACATACGTGTATACAAAATCTGAATCTTTATGCAAAATTCATATTTTTAAGTTCAGCTCCGATTAGGTTCGTCACTTAGGGAAACATCTCCAAGTTGCTACACTAAGATGTTATTACTAATGCAAAAGGCGGTTGGATGAATCAGCAAGAAGGATGAAAGCAGTTTATATCTCCTTTATCGGGATTTCCTGGAGAACCTCTCTCCAATCGGGATAACTACACTTGAAATATTTCTCTAATTCTTTTTCGAATAGTTTTAGAAGCTCAAATAGTTTGAATCTCGCTCCTTTTTTGATATTTATGAAGGATTTTTTTTAACTAGTTTTATGAATTTGAATGGTTTTGAAATATGGCGAGGAAAATATATCCTTTATTTTTAATGGATATTGAAAGAAGTTGAGATGCAGGATATAAATCGTATTTTTTGGTATAGTAATATGTAAATCTTTATATCCGGGGTGAGCATTACATCGTTTGCGATCGACCGGTGGACCATCAAGACATTTTGGGGCAACAAAAATTTTACCAGTTCGTAATTATATACGGAAAATTCAAGATTAGCTGACAGTACGCAGACTAAGCTTTCTACTGACTATAGCAACAAAAACTAACTTTGGATAAAAATGTTTTATTTTTTAATGTATTTTGAATTGTTTCATAATAAATGTATCATTGATATAATTATATTTGTCGCTATTATTATTAGGTTTGTATCTTGCGTTTTGCTTTAAACGCTGTTTTAAAAGTGTTGTTCTTTTATTTTGGCTCTGTAGGTATATATAAAAGTACATATTCAGTACTTATTATTAAGTTATAATGATAACCTTTTCTTTACCTCACCACACCTACGACATTGGGCAGTAGCGTACACAAGAATTTTTAAAGGGAAGGGGGTCTAGGGTTGAAGGTTTACCATTCTCGTATCATACCCTAATACGCAGCCAAACTTTTTTTTTTTTGATTTTGTCGATTGTCGAAACAAAAAACAGCAAAAAACAAATTACTGAATAAATAATTAACATAAATAAATAAAAAAATTACTAATATCAAAAAATTAATTAGATTTTACATACTATACACATGTATATATAATGAATCGGAAAATAATGAAGGGTTATGAGGGAGGGCCCGGACCCGTGGACCCCTTCCCCACCCTTGTGTGTACTACTGATACTGGGTGAACCACAACACTTTGAAAAAATTAGAAGTAGCCCGCATCCTGGAAAAGTCTGCCCACCCCTGCTTTATATCATGTGAATGCAATTCTTCAACGTTAAAAAATCTTTACAAAAATTATCATTATAATTATTGTAATGCTGTGTGATGATAATAATAATACAGTGTACCGCAAGACATTGAACTCTGATGAAATTCATTTTTAAATAAATTCCTAAATAATAAGGATTGTGAAAATTCTCCAGAAAATATTGTTACTCAGATCGGAGTTCGAGGATTTTATACTATATGTCTCAAACAACAAAACAGTTCCTTAAGAGCGATGAGAATTATCGTGGATAAGCAATTCTCAGAAATACATGATACAGTAGCGAAATTCGTAAAATAATTCCCAGAAGGCTTTAAACCTTCTACAGCGCTCAGACACAAATATCAGTGTCTTAAAAATACAAATACGTAATGATTAAGATTATTCGCAAAATATCGTTCGATTGTCTCAACTAATCGCTAGTCGACTCTACAACGATCAAAACATTAGTGACTCATTTTTAGCGAGTGGCTCCTATTTATAGTCTGCACAGATCCATATCTATATGGTCTCCAACTCGCCAAAAATAGTCGCCAACTCACCAAAAATAGTCGTCAACATGGTTGCCACAAATGATGCCAACTTGGCTCTATGTTTCTATGGAATCGCCATTATAGTGTAAGGAAAGGCGTTGCTTGCTAATATTACAAATTTACCATAAAATAAATGCAACAACGAGTAATATAAACGTGTTACATATCCAAATATAAATTATTTACACTATTTTAAGCATTCATTACACAAAATTTGTAACAATGTGTTACTTTTTGCTGGGCAGAGATTATCTAAGGAAGTTGTTTCCAAAAATCGACCCATAAGAGAGTTAAGGTGCGTTATACATAAAAAAAAATCCTTTTTATCAGCTATTAGATCTATACACTTAAAACTTAACAAATTTTGTTAAACTGTGATATGCAAAAAGCTTTTTTTTGCTTAATTTGCAATTCATGTAAAATTAACTCATTAAAAACTTCTTTATCCCTTAATCTGCTGTTAATCACACTTGCGAAGAGCGGGTATATA
>BMAO01017061.1:0-19551 GCA_019973975.1 Trichonephila clavata | reverse complement strand
ATGAACAGTTGCATGTATTATATCATATATGATTTTTTCTTTTTTGTATCTCATTACTGAAAAGATAATAAGATAAATTTAATTGCTTCAAGTGCAGAAAGGGTGGAAATAATATGCTTATTTGTTTGTTTTCTATAATTGTGAAATTTAGATAAATATCGTTTTATGTATATTCAATTTATGCAGGATTCTAAAAATCAAATTTCAATTGAGAACATTTGAATTATTCTCATTTGCATTTCAAAATATCCAAAGCCTTTTACTATTAGATCCCGAGAAAAATACATGTATTCAACTGTGCACTATTTGCATATTACACTATAAACTAAAATTTTGTAATTACTAAGAATACAGCATGTTCCTTCATTTTAAAGCTCTTTAAAAAGTTTTTAAATCTAATTTTAAAGTTTGCTTTCGCACAATTTTTGATTCTTGCTTAGAGTGTTCGTTTAAGATTCTTTTTTTTGAGCCTTTTAAGTATTAACAACATATAAAATTAGTGTTGCTCAGTATTAATTGCTACAGAGAGAAAAAAAATCGCACGTTTTATTGTAATAGAACTTCGTTAACTTTCGTCGTTTTATTTAAAGCCTTTAATTAAAGTATCGGTTGTGTGAAAGTAATTAATTTGTTAATGCTTGTTAATTAAGATAATTATTCTATAACATTAGGAAACATGTAAAAATGGTAGGAGAGAGAGGGAAACTCACAGGCTCTTCCGTAAATCTATTAAAATTCCTGTTTCCTATCTGTAGATATTTTAGTACCAATTTGGGGTACTTGGTACCCGACTACCCTAAAACTGTGAATTTTGCCAAAAATTGACAAATTTTTTATGACTTTATATTATAGGTCATCTTATTAGCTTTATAAAAATACCAAGCTTATGATTTTCCATTCACTAAAACAAAAACTGCAAGTGTTTTAGTAAAAGCTGATGCCATTACTTTAAGCGATACTTTAAAACGCGGTTTTCTCAAAATGTGTGTGTGTGTGTGTGTGTGTTTTTTTTTGAAAATTTTCAAACGGGGATAGCGATTGCTAAAAAAGTTTTGAAAAAAATTAGTTGAAATTTTTTGTGTATGTTCTGTATAATAATAGAAGTGTTTTTAATCTTCAGATTTATCAATCACTGTTCAATATTTACAGTCCCTTATGTTAATATAATCACTATTTTACTAAGCAATTTCATATGATAATTAAGATAAAGTGCTCTAGTTTTTTGTAAAAATTAAATATATCTCTTATCCTAAAGGTCATTTAAAAAATGAACATTGTAGCAACTCATCAGAATTGAAAAATTTAGAATTTGTTCATAAACTTTTGGTACGAAAATGGTATGCATTTATGTTATTTTGTATTTTTAACCATTTTAGTAAAAATAATTTCTTTTTCTCTTCTTAATTTTAGCATATTTTTCTTAAAATTTACTAAAAAAATCTAAAAATAGCAAAAAAGCCTCCATATTTCCATTTTTTTAAAAAAAAGTATTCGGATACCTTAAAATTAAAATTATTTAACTAGCAATCAGCAAACCTTTTTTAATGATTTTTATGTTGTTGCTGTTGCTAATTCCAGATTGTCCTTGAATGTTAGACAATCTTCATGAATCCAAAATTGTCTCTAAAAACAGAAGAACCTCATCCTTTTTAAATTCCAAACAATGCAAGATGTGGTCAGGGGAGATGAGATAGAAATACCACCAGGAACTCCAGAAATATCTTCTGCCCCTGATGAAAAGTGAGTGCTTTTATATGACTGCTCATAAAGCGTGAGAAGGCAGTCTGGTTCTTCCTAGACCAGGTGTTGCGAATCTTTATGGATCAGCGTGCCATTTTTTCTAAAGAAATGTTTAATGAAGTACAGACGTGCGGTCAAATAGTTTTGACTTGTGATAATTGGGAAAATAATAAAACTAACAACTCAAATTATTTCGAAAAAATACGTTTTGTTCTTTATAATAGTACATGTTTTAGTTATACGTGTAATTCAAATTAAAGTAACATTAGTGGGATTTCTGCTGTTGCAGATTAGATGAAAACATATTAGGATTGTAAGATGTTACTTTTAGCAAAATGCATGCTGAATAGGAGTCATCTGCCAAAAGGTTTCTAAGCGAGTGTTGGATTCTCTTCATCTCTAAAAATAATGACTCGCAGGTGTAGGTAGATGAAAATATAATTAAAATACATATATAGCCCAGCTTCTTCAAACAGTTAAATGTGTCTGGAATCGAATTCCATGTTTCCAAAATTTCATTATTAGCATTTTTACTTATATTGCATGTTAATTCTTCTGTTTCAAACAATTCCAACGCTCTCCTTTTTTTCAGCAATTTTTGAATCCATATTAAACTAGACTGGGAATCAATTAGTTCCATTTCGAATTTTTCTATTTCCAACCAATCGAATTGGGGCAGGTTCAGTTTATTAAAAGAAATCACATCAGGGTACATTAAAAAACTTGAGCGTTTCCGATAATTTTTTGAACTGAGAAAATCTCGCTAAAAACTGCGACCAATCACTCGCGTTTGTTTGTAATACTTCATATTGAACCTTGTTATTTTGAATTAAAATGCAAACCGTTTTCATAGATGGCGCACCCAAAATATTGTGTTGCTTGCTATCAATGGCACGCGTGCCATTGGTTTACCATCCTGTCCTAGGCATAAGCCTGAATGAACACCTGGATTTCTTCCAGTACCAAAAGGACCAGGAGGAGTACTTCCAAGTTGATTGAGATCAATCTTTTTAAGGGAGGAAAATTCACTTAACGAAGGGACCCACTATGAAAGAGGTGGCCAACCCACGGCACACTTGCCACTTTGCAGCACGGCGGAGCTATTTCAGTGGTACGCGAAGACTTAATAAAAAATTTGAAAAGATAATAATAAGTAACATTATTTTACAATTATATAGAAGTATGGTTGTCTCAGACAACAAAAAAAAAACCCTCTCAAGATTTATTTTAAATACACTTAAATTAATTGCAACAGAAACAGAAATTTATTGTGTAGAGAGTGCACCTGCATTGTTGAGCGAGCTGGCTTTCCAAATCTTTTTCACACATGCGAGAATTCGGAATTTGAGGGAGCGTATTTTAAAATATCTGTAAAAAAGCATTAAACTACCCCCCCCCCACCCCAGTGAGTACTTACTATTATAAATAAAGATAGGCTGTGGGATTCGGCTTTTCTTACCGATATTATGGGATATTAAATAAATTTAAATGTAAGATTACAGAGAAAATTTTGTATTTTTTCTTCCTTTGCTGGTCATATACTTTCTTTTGTTGGAAAATTGTGCTTTTTGTTTTGTCATGATTTTGAGAGAAAAAATAACACATTTCATATTAATCCAAGAACAATCTACTAAAGTTAAAAGTGCTCCGAGCAGTGATGAATTTAAAAATTTAATATCATTTCTGTAGGATTCTTTCAGAGCTAGCTTTGATGATTTTAAAGATCATAAAGAAAAGCAAATCTTTTCACAAATCCTTTTTAATTTCTCTGCAAAACGCTCATTATTACGAACCTGAAATTCAAATCGAAATTATTGTCTATAGCACCATACTAACTGAAATTTTTTAAAGCATTATACTAAATTTTGGAAATTTATACTAACAAGCTGTTTTTCAAATTTATACGATTTGCCTGTCAGATATTATTATAGATGTGAGTTAACATACTTTTGTAAACAAATTTTTTTTCCATTATGAGCATAACAAAATCAAAATAATGTCTAAAAATAACTGAACTGATTAACAGTAAAATTTAAGTTTGTGCTTTGTCTCATTTATTGTATTATTTTTGAATTTCCATTACTTATACTTACATTAAAAAGGAGCCCTTTACGTAAAAATTACATAAACTTATAAGTAACAGTTTTTCGCCTTTTCATTTTTTTTTTTTGAAAATTTGAAAGTGGCACGCATAATTACTTTTTATGTAAAAATGACACACTTCCTAAAGAGGTTGGCGACTTCTGCAGTAGGACCAGGGCGTAGCTAGTGCAAAAAAAAAAAAAAAATGAGTACCTTACCTTGATTGGATTTTATCAAGTAAAAAAACAAAAATATATATGAATATTTTGAAAATACAAAGCTTTAATTTTTATATTTACTATCTTCTCTTTCCTGGCGTTGTTTGCGCTTAAACGCACCACTTACTCTCTAATACCGGTGTGGGCATTAAGTCGACCGGTGGACCGCCAAAGCATTTCGGGGTGACCGCCTTCACACAAAAGATCTTAAACATGCATACTAAAAGAAACACAGGTGGTTATCAAAATACTGGAAACACCCGAGAATAAAAGTGATATTTTTGAATGCACTTCGTAAGCATATAGCTACCAGATTTTTTTTATAAATAGAAATGTATATATTCCGGTCATATTCGTTATATAGCTTTATTGGAGTTCTTTAAGACTTGGATTTTTTTTTTTCAAAATCATAAAATGTTGGATCTCTCAGATTTTCGAAGAGATCAAATTTTGGAAGCCCGTCTAACTGAAGCATGTGTGATCGAAACATCCCTGTTTTTAGAGGTTTCTAGAGGTACTGTGTCTAAGGAGTCATGATTGCTTACACACTACAAGACAAGCTCTGCAAAGCAAAATATTGGAATGAGAAATATGTTAAATAGTCTCTCTCTATCTCTCTTGAAACACAATTTTTTCCCTTCAGAAGGACGCAATTTTAAAAGAATAACTCTTGAAATCTAATGAACGAAGTAAAATATCGTAATTTTAAAAAGCTGCAATTCATTTATAAAATCATTCTTTCTCTCTACCTACCTGTGTGAATCTACATTTTTAATGATGGATATAATTAAAACAACGTATCATTCCCGTTTCACAGACGATCACTTAGAATCCATTGCAATATAACAGTTAGTAATTATATACCAATATATTCAAGATTGGTACGGATAGCATGCAGATTAAGTCTTCTGATGAGACTAACTACAAAAACTAACTTAAAATGAAAGTGATTTATTTTTTTAATGTATTTTGAATTGTTTGATAATAAATGCATCATTTAATATTAAATTTGTGGGTATAATTATTATGTTTGTACAAGGGGTGATCAAATGAAAAGGTACGAAACGACATAAAAATGAAACAGTTAAATATTTGCATATTCCGCCAAGGAGAATGTAGCGAGACATCTCGGGATGCCATTGGAGACTCTGACTGGAATCGCATCATGCGCGGGTGCCCGCATGCGCAGGAGAGAGCAAAGGCTCTTATAAAAAGCGGCGTCCAAATGACGCGAGCACAGAATTACTCGAGCACAGAAAAAGCATTAACTCCGATGTGTACTGTGAGACACTCCGACGCCTACGCAGGTCCATCAAGAACAAAAGACCGGGCTGCTCACGGAGGGTGTGGTTCTGCTCCATGATAACGCGCGTCCACACGTCTCCAGAGTCACACAAATGGAACTGGACAAGTTCCAATGGGAGACGTTGGACCATCCGTCCTACAGTCTGGTCATGTCACCCTGCGATTTCCATGTGTTTGGTCCACTGAAGAAACACCTGAAAGGAAAGCGCTTCAACTCGGACGACGTACTCAAGGACACTGTGAAGGACTGGGTCTCGTCACAGCCACAGGAATTCTGGGAACAAGGAATCCTGCCGCTTGTTCATCAGTGGGATCGTTGTGCTCAGGCCTATGGTGTATATTTTGAATAAAGTCTATATATTTGTACCCACCGTGTCGTTTCGTACCTTTTCATTTGATCACCCCTTGTATTTTCAGTTTTACTTAAAACGTAGTTTTAAAAGCGTAAGTTTTTTATTGTAGTTACGTAAATAAGTACATATTTTGTATTTATTATTGTTATAATATAAATATTGTTGTATTATTTTCTTTCTTTTGCTTATCGCACCTACAACACAGAGTGGACCGCAACACCTTGAAAAAATTAGAAGTAGACAGTGTCATGTAAAAGCCTGCCCACCCCTGCTCTAATATTTACTGACGTTTAAAGGAAGGAGGAACGTAAAGCTACGCTACAAAGCATCGTTGGGGAATCCTTAGCTATTTATTTATTTTTCGGAAATATTGAACTCAACCACCGAGCATGGAGCTACTAAAATGGTCCACCGAGATAGACAGGAAATGACACAAAAAAAAAATCTGCCTGAATAAGAAAATACAATACAATATTATTATAATTACTTTTAAAATACACCTCTGCAAAAGAGCATAGGTGGGAGACAACATTACATTAGTCTATTGCATTGCAGATACGAGAAGATTGCGAAATATTGAAACAAGAAACTAGCTTATTATGTGAATCATATTGTTATTAAAAGTAGAATGGAACTAGGAAGGGATTGCTTTCTTGTGTAGGTTTTAAAAGTTGTATTAATAAATATGGTAAAATTTTTCATAGAACTTGAAGTTTTTTTTTTCCTTTTAAGTAGCAGTTTATAGCAAAATGAGAAAATTGTAAATAGTATATATATATAAGCATTTCAATAAGTAAAGTTTGCATACCTAAACAAATCACAGAAAGAATTTAGGGATTCCCTACAAGTTCGAAATTACTTTCAACTTAATGGACTAAATTCATGTGACGTCATAATCACATGATAACTTTAAACCCCGTGTTTTTAGCCAATCAAGTTCAAAAACACATGTGACGTCATAGTCACGATAAATGCAATTATCTATTTTCAGCCAATCACAGTTCATACACTTCGTTGTTGCCAAATTACGCTTTTTACAGAAACTTTTTTTTTTAAAAAATTAATATTTGTCACTTTATTTAAAAGTACATGTATAAAACAAGACTTTTTTTTCTTTAATTTTAAAATCTTTTTGCAGAAATTTCTTTTTATAACTCTTGAGCATCTTTACCCAATTATGCAATTTGAAATTTTACCTAAGTCTTACAAATAGAATAAAAAGTACGAGCTAGTTTATTGTCCGTTTTGAATTCAATGTAGAACACGTGTTTATATTATCATGTAACCGCCATGAATTTAGTCCATTGAGGTGATTGGGTTATATATATATTTTTTGGCAACCTTTAAAATTTATATCTTAATTTGGGAGAAATTATCACAAATTCGGCTGACTTTGTGGGCCCCCTGAGATTAAGAACCCCGGTGCTCGGCACATCCTAGCCCATTGGTAACTACGTTACTGACTAGGACCCACCCTGTGGCAACTTGCTCCACAGTAATCCTTAAAGGGAAATTTGCTTGAACCTTCCCTAACCATTGTGTGTGGGGGGAATTCTCAATTCAATCTGTAAATAACTTTGATGGATTGTGGAACCCCGAAATCGGTAGGTGTGTCTACCCACAAAATAGAAATTTTTAAATGAATATTTAACTTTTTGTGTGTGTGTTTGTGTCTCGTAACGTATATATATCGTAATAATAAATATTTAAAAACTGAAATAAGGATTGCTATTTGAATTGTGAATACTCGACACATTTTCTGTTAAATGAAAGCTACATAATATTAAAAAAGACAATTACTATTCTATCTTTTCTTTAAAAAGTTAAGTACTATTTAAATATTTTTAACCACACATAAAGAAGATTTTATAACTTTCCAATTACCGATTTTTTTTTTTAAAAAGCATTAAATTTCAAATTTCTAACTGTTCGCACTCTAATCGAGCATCATTTTTTTCAATGAAATCCACAAAGTGCTATGGGATTTTGGTCTTAAAAAGCATTATTTTAACGACTAAAACTTATTAGTTCAGCATTTTCATCTCAAGTAACAAAGAACCCACAAGAGTAAAGCGTTTAAAAGCTATGCTAATGTATTATCAACTCGTAAGTTAAATATATTTTTTCTTAAAATGCGTTACAGATGTTATGTCTGTTTGGAAAGCAAGGCAGTACAGATATCTTCTTCGTCTTCTAACATTACTGAAAATTTAAAGATAAATTACTTATAATATCAGGTAAGCTGAAAATTCGTTTAAACTTTAAAAAAAATATTTTTTAAAAAAGGAAGAAATTTCAATAAAGAAGTACGGTTTGCAAGAAAAAAGTCACAAGAAATCAGATTTTTTTTTCAGCAGAAAATTTTTTTTATCGGAACAAATCACTGGAAGAGGGCTCTGACAGCCCAAAACACAATGAACAAAACGCTTCGTTCATTTATTTTTTCAATAGCAGTTCCTTAACATGTCCTCCAGAACACTGCCAAACTCAACTAAGGCGACTCACAACACCTGTTACTGCTGAATGCAAAATATCGGAATGAATTGCAGAAACCTCACAATAGATATAATCTTTGAGTTCGGTTAATATTGATAGGGATGAATGGTACACAAGTAATTTCAAATAGCTCTACAACCAGATGTCGACCGGAGGGAGATCGGATGAACATATAATGGCAATGCAATCCTGCAACCTCGACCAATCGTTGCCTTCAAAAAAATACTCAATAGGAGTCTTTTTACTTGATTGAAATAGTATGGAGATACACAATTCTGCATAAAACTTATGATAGAGATCTCACACCTCTTTGATTAAAGTGGGCACGACTTTTTGTCACGCAAGAAAGTGAGATAATGTTTAACGTTTCCTATGCAAGTTCTCCAGCACAATTTTGAACAAGATTCTTCGAAGAAGAATGGTCCAAAAATGAAACATGTGGTGAAGCCTCATCAGACTGTCAATTTGGCCAGATAAAATGACTTCGTAGTCTACTTTCATTAACGAAAATTCGACGTCGCCCATATGCGACTGGTTTCTACCGCAATAATTCAGTTCTCCACCAACAGGGGCCTTCCATTTCATGTAGAATCGCCCAAAAAGCCAGTTTCTTCGAACAGTTCGAGGGAACTGTTGCCCTGTTCATTGTGTTTTGGATTATCAGCGCCCTCTGTCGGTGACTTTTTAAACTAAAATTTGTTTGTCTACAAAAATAAAACCGTCATTTTTGCGAACTTTTTCTTGCAAACCACTTCTACATCATAGTTTCTTCATTTTTATGAATTTTGAAATTTAAAAGAATTTCTGGCTCACCCCGTATATCGCTCTACGACATTTTTAATGCTGTAAAGGGTCTATCCCCACGAAACCTGTCACCAATCCTCTTGGGGTAAATTTGTTTCTTTTTAACTGTTGTTCTATTCAAAACTTTCTCCCGAAGAAGACTCGAATTATTTAAATAAATTGTTCTACTTAAACATTGACTTTTGGATACGCGAAGTTAGTTGAGGTTAGTTGGGAGTACTCGGGAGCAAGTCGAGAATAGTTTCTGGGTGATTGAATATTGCTAATTGGCGATTAAGTCATAAGATAGAGATTAATAATAACAACTAGATGTGTCGTAGTCTCACACTACCTCTAGGGTTATTAATTTCCTTTGCACATTAACTATATTTGGATATGTCGGATTCATAATTAATGACTACGCAAATAATAAATCAGTTATTTATTATTTCTTATGATAGAAATACACAATTAATAATCAAACTTTAAGAACAACAAATTATCATGGAGTGAGATCAGAGTTCAATTATGAACGACGGAATACTAACTGATACCACGAGGGAATAGCACATACAATCAAACTACGCATTTAAATCTAATCTATAAAAATCACAGACCTGATATCTCCTTCAGAAGGAAACTTGAATATTTGTAGAACTTATGAAGTGGCTTCAATCAGGATATCTTCAATTACGTTTGAACCGAATTAATGAATCTTTTTCAATAATCTTCCTTCCGCTAACAAACTTCACTTAGTTAAACTAAACTCCTAGAAACCCTTTCTTAAGCAATCACGTAGTTTACTCCTCTATCAAACACGGAGTCATCCTCATCTCTTCATTTCATTTCTCCCTTTTATATCTCTTTCGAACTTGCTAAACCCGAACTATCTTATTTGCATAAGTCACACTTTCAGCTCTCAGCGGGGATTGGTTAAAATAATTACAATTTAAAAGTTTATGTGAGAAGGTTAGTGAAACGCGTAAGCACCCGTCACAGATGTCGTACAACTAATAACAGAATTACGGTGAATCAAACCGAAGGCGTCTAAAGTGTGTTAAGAATAAGGGAATCAGATTATACTCAAATATTAAGTATCCTTATTGCCGGGTGATTGCTCTTATACTTAGTCGTAGTGTGCACTTCCTTTCTTGAGTTGTTTTCAATTTAAGTTAGAAATAATAATAAAATATAATTTAAACCGATTATGGCTGATCCTTTCTCGAAACCCCAAACACCAATAATCTCTGCGCGAGCAGAGTTGTTACAACGCTATAAAAAGAAGTGAATTTGATTCGCTTGTTTCAACTGCTAATTTACTCGAATCTAAGACGTCATCGATTCTAAACAACACCCCCATTTCTATACATGTTTTTGAGAAGAAGTAAAAAAAGATAGTAAAAGGTTCATGGTATATCCGATACTTAAAAAAATATTTAAAAAATCTTTTTTAATGAGAAATAATAAGAAGTTAACAATTAATTTATTTTACAGTCAAAAAATTACACGGACCTATTATTACTCTGCTCTAACTCATGCTTCGAAAAAGATTCGTCTCTTACATTGTCACAGCCGACTTCGGTTTTGGCGTCACCAGGGACGTCTTAAGACTTATTGGGGCCCTGGGCCCCTACACAAATGTAGGCCCCACCTATGAGCCTTACAAGTAGAGAATACATAGTATACGTTGTCAAATACTCGTACAAACAATAACCCGAAACAAATAAATATGCATTTCTTACAATCGCACAAACAAGCTCGAAAGACTGCCACCTTTTGACTGAATGAGTAAGGAGGGTGTTTGGTGATAGACATATGTATGGACGACGGTCATCACATGTAGCCAGTTGACATATTGTTCACGATTTTCAGTTTTTCGTAGAATACAACCGAAAATAACATTTGACTGTTGAAATTATTCAAATCAGGATCTTATAAAGGCTAAGTCGAGAACAAGACGAGGCCCCCTTTAGAACCAAGGCCCTGAGCCCAGTTCGCCCATGCCTTAAGACATCCCTGGACGTCGCCATTTTCCCACACGATATCGTCTTCTGTGTTATCCAATGCATTTGTGTGGGAACATTTTTTAAAGAATCTATTATAGAAGAATGTAAAAGAATTATCACACACACACAAATACTGTTAAGTATTTACAAGCAAAAACTATATCATTTTATTTATGCCATTGATGCATATTTTTGTTCCATCCATTTCAAACTTTTTCAGTGACCGCTGTTTTGTTTCCGTTTTTTCTGCTTATAAAATTGCCTCCTTTTTCAAATTTGCGTCCTAGTGAACTCGTCTTAATGCTATAAATCACCAATGCAAATGGCCAGAATGGACGGTTACATTTTTTTACCATGTTTTTATTAACTCGCTTTCTTGTATGTCTGTCCGGGGGAGTTTTGTAATTGATTTGAAACTAATTTCCCAATGAGCTAGAGACTTGAAATTTTGGCTATAGCTCAGAAGTGGATGATAATGTATAAAATGTAAAAAAAAAAAGCATACACATAAAAAAAAATATTTATAAATTTTCCTATTAAAAGAGGAGGAAACACTCAATTTTCCCCACCCAATAAATGTTTTGCCTTTGATTCTAAGCCGCACCCGATTTTCAGAAGCATTAACACTGGAAAAATAGTGCGGCTTAGGCTGTAGTATATACGATATATTACCTGAATTCACGGTTTTAAAAATACGAGACATTGCCACTAGAATCCTATAATTTAAGTAATTTTATTTCAATTTTTACCACAATAAGGAAATTAGCTGCAAATTGCGTAATATGGAAGTCAATAAATATCTACTTTATTTTTGAATTACACAGCATACATCTTATTTTAAAATAATTTGCACAAAGACACTTAAAATTCTGAGTAACACCACAACAAATTTTCTCATTTCCTTCAGTAAATTTAGCTGCCATGCGCGAAAAATGATGGATTGAGCTCAAATTAACGCATGCGTTTCACTCATTTAAATGTCCACTGCTGAAATTACCTTCTGTTTTTACATGTATCAGTGTCCACGCCCTAACTTCATCGTATTTCGCGTTCAAAGTCGGTTTTTCAGCTCCCATCATCAATCACATCTTTAATTTCAAGTTATCAGATCCGTTCGGATTCCTATTGGTTTTCGCAAAGGCTGTAATATTCCTTTCTCGGAACAACAAAAAATTCAATCTTAAATAATTACAAATTACACTTCTTTGGTCTTGTTTTCGGACGTAAAATTTTTTTAAAGAGACGGCTCTTTTTTTCTTTTCCTTTTTATGATACTTTATTTGTGGATTGTGATTTGGATAGTTTATACGTAATTGATATGTTTTGTGTAATGATATATGATTAAGGTTATATAGACGAATTTTTTTATCGCGTTTCAGTTTTTTAAAGAATTCAAATACTGTAATTCGATTTTTTTACGGCTTTGGAATGTTAGGGTTACGGGCAATTTTTTATAGAGAGTCTCTAATTCCGTAGCGTTATATATATTTTAGAATAAACAATTAAAGTACTAATGAATGCCTTCGACTTGATGTAAATTCCTTCATTGAAAAACGCTATATTTCTACTTCCTAAGGGCAATTTATAATAATAAACAGAATCTTATCTTTTTTTTATAGATGAGTCATTTTCAACCTATGTTTTTGATTTCGTTCAAGATAAAAAGATTGGAACTGATAAGATTTTGAGAGTGAAACTTCTTAGTCTTCGCTTGAAACTTTTAAGAGATTCATTCCTGAGCTAAAAGCAGAAATGTATTCTTATCTCAATAGCCTAACAAATGCTTCTTGCTTTTCTTGTTAATACTATACAGAGTGTTCCGAAATTTCATCGGGGTGATAGTAGGCAGCATGAGGACAACAACTCATCGTAGAACAGGGGGTCGCAAACCACGTTCAGTCGGAGTAATTCGCAAAAGCAGTTATGAGAGGTGTTATGTCAAGAGTGGAATGAAAAGGCTCAAGAAGAGGTAAGAAGTACATTTATTAGACGTAAAACATGTTTACAATACATTGCAGCTTGACGTCAGAAATGCAACAAGTGGTTGCCTCAGGAATTGTTCAAAGTTGCGACCTAATAGGTTAGAGCACAACCGACATCGAAGGACAAAGGATTATCGGATGTGTTCAAACAATTTTTTTTATTTCTAATAGGCTGCAAATCGCTGTTTTACCATTGCAGACCTAGTACATTCCCCGGAAGCTAGTATCTCGATTTAGTGAGGAACATATAGGCAGATACCAATCGCCACAAGTAATTTTGATGCCCAGTTACCTCCCCAGAGGGCAGCACCTGAGCTCTGACGATGCGAACCTGTACTAGGAATACCCAAGCCAAACAGACACTTTAGGGATCTTTTGTATGCCGTATAATCATACGACATGGGCTGGGGTCAAACCCGCAACTTAAGGTGCAGAAGGCCAGCGACAAACTGATCACGCCACCTAGCCGGCTAACAATAACGTATGTTCATCATGAACATATCGTGTTCAAAGATTTGCACTGCATTTCTGATGTCGAGCTGTGATGCATTGTTAGTATTGTAAACATGCTTTTACGTCTAATAAATGTATTTCTTACCTCTTACTGCTTCTTTTCATTCCACTATATACATCACATTCTTCATAACTGTTTTTTCGAATTACTCCAATTAAATGTAGTTTGCGGGCCCTTGTTCTAAGTTAATTTGTCGTCTTCATGCTGCTCCGTCCCCTGCTATCACCCTTATGAATTTGTCGGTCGAATTCGGCAACACCCTGTATATAGCTACACTTAAAATAACACATTTAACCTGAATTGCTTTTATTTTAATTTTATAAAAATAAATTCAAATATGAAAACTTCTGAAAAAGGTCAAGGTTCACCCAAGGCTGTTGAGCCATTGAAGAAGAAAATCAAATATATATTTTAAAATAAAAAAAGAAATATATCATCTATCGCGCTGTAATAAATCGCTATATGAAAATATTTTGTTTTATGAAAATGAAATGTTCTTATTATCTGCTGCAATTAATTAGCTAATTAGTATTGGTTAGTAAGAATTAGTTAATTCGTATTGGTTTGCTAGAATTAGTTAATTGGTATTAGTATTAGTTAATTCGTATTAGTTAATTAAAATTAGGAAATTAGTATTAGTAAGTTAGCATTAGTTAGTTTGTTTATTAATAGTAGTTAAATTTCATTTGCTAATTACTTAATTAGGATTAGTTAATTCATCTGTATTTGTTAATTAGCATTTGTTTATAGTTATTATTAGTTAATTAGCATTGGTTTATAGTAGTATTAGTTAATTACCTTTGTTTTATATTTACTATTAGAGTTAATTAGATAACATTAGATCAAAACTATAAGTTATTAGAAATTGGAATTACTTATTATTAGTTAATATTAGAACTATACAAAAGAGAAATTAAGCATAAACCTTATTATTTAAAGTGAAGATTCCTGATAAAATAGACATACTAATCAACACTTCATTTATTTCGTTACAAAACAAAACCATTATATTTCTATGCCAAGTAGCCATTTAAAGTTTTAATTCACGCCTGCGTATAATGGGTAAAAGTCACTGACTCGGCGATCAAACTATAATCACCCAAATTATGAGTGAACTTTGATGCTAATCAAAATATTGATTATAATTCTGCTGTTAATTAAGTTAATTAAACTGAAGACCATAGCGAATTTTAATTGACAGGGCTGTAAACTTATACACTAATTGTAAGTGAAGTACAACAGACCGCATAATGATACTCGAGCGTGTTAAAATGAACTTTACCCCGAAACCTTTTTATAACACGTCAACTGAAGGCACTTGGGCACTTGTACCTATGTGCCTTCAGTACCATTAATTGTACCGTTGGCCAATTTTTTCGAATCAAAAGACGTAGCCAAATGTCGCGATATGCAACCAATAGTCAAAAACCGTTTCTTTTGATGTTCAAACACAATAATAACGAATCACAATAATAAGCTACATTTTTTGAATTGGCGAAATCTTTTAATTCGCCAAAATTGGTCGATGGTATTCTACGAAAGTACCGTCATATGTCAGTACTGGCTGTGGATGCTGCTGGAGTTGTCGTCCGATGATATTCCCTACATGCTCAATTGAAGACAGGTCTGGTGACCTCGCAGGCCAAGGTAGCATGTCAACACTCTGTAGACCACGTTCGAAACAACAGCATTATGAGGGCTGTTGTAAAACCTCCCCTTGGATGCTGCTCATGAAAGACAGTACTATGGATTGAATTGCCAGACTGACGTACAAATTTGCAGGCAGAGTGTATGGGATAACCACGAGAGCGCTCCTGCTGTCATAGGAAATTCCTGTCTAAACCATGATTCCTGGTGTAGGTCCAGCGTGTCTAGACCGCAGACGGTTTGGTTGCAGGCGTTCCCGGGGACTCTTTCTGGCCAGCACACGACCATCACTAAGGCAAAACCTTCTTTCATCAGAAAACACAACAGATCTCTAATCCGTTCTCCAACGAATTGCAACTAACTTGACACCACTGGCGTTGCAAACGGCAATGGCTCAGAGTCTGTGATATACACGTTACAGGGCGCCTGGCTCAGGACTGTCCTTGAAGTAACCGATTTCTAACAGTTCGTTGTGTCACTCTGGTACCAACTGCCACTCGAGTTTCTACCGTAGATGCATTACAATGCGCCACATCCGTAAGCCGAATACTGCCACGTGGCCCCTGAAACCCATTTTTCTTGAGCCAGTACCATCTCTTGACCACTACTCCCAACAACTATGCCCAGTGGATACATTTCGGGCCAAGTTTTTCTGCAATATAGCGGAAAGAAAATCCACCTTCTCGTAGTCCTATTACACGACTTCGTTCAAACTTGGAGAGCTGTTGATAATGGCTTATTCGTCTTCTTAAAGACATTCTTGGCTAACATCAGCTCAATACGTCAAATTTCGTCGCCCATCCGGTATAGTGGTTAATGGCGCTGATTGCTGTTCCGTAGGGCCTGGGTTTGAATCCCGGGAAAGGCATGGATGTTTGTAAATGTATAGTGCCTTCGCAGCAGGGGGGTACTCTAAATAGCCGTCGAGCCGCAAGTCCTCTCGTGAGGTTGGTGGAAGGTTAAGAGAGGTGGGAGACCCCTGACCACTCCCAGGTGTTCTCCCTCAAAATTGGGGTGGAACCGAGCCAAATCGTACTGTCACCTGCATGGTGCTCAAAGCTACGGCTAACGACAGGCGCACAATCTAGCCCGATGCCATGATGAATTTCGTGGGCCTCGATCTGGGTACGTCAGACAGGTGGCATTGGCAACATCAACAACACGTCAAATTTCACAGACAAATAAATCTGTCAAACTTTATAGCAACCCTAATTTCCTAGTTCTGAGTGGCGGTACTAGCGTCTCACTAATCGCGAGGCTTGAAATTTGAATCGATGACACCTTTCGGACGTATAAACATGCCTACCAAATTTCGTTAATGTTACTCAAGTCTTTCTTGGTTTTGAGATTTTTTCCCCGTCAATGTGTTAATATCCGCATGGCTATACAAAATAAATAATAGAGATGGTTGGTGAGAAAAGTTTTTTTTTTTTTTAACTTTCATTATTTAAATAAAAGGGGAAAAATCGATCTGAATATGCAACATTCTTCAGGAACAAATGAGTGCCTTATAAACCGAGCTATATATAATTATATATTATATATATATAATGTTTCTAATGCAAGATAGAAGCTTTTTTTACGTTTATTTATTAATTCGAGGTTGTTCATGAGACGGTCATTTAAGAAAACCGAAAAGATCGTACGACTCACCGCAATAAGCTCTGATAAACGAACCCTTGCAAAAAGATATTTGTATTACGTCATCAGTCGTCCTGTTCATTTTAATGATATAGAATAAAAAATTCAACTCCGAAACAGATGAATGCCAGTCTAACTTAGAAGTGATTGGTTGAGGTTTGTAAATATTTTTTGAAAAAGAAGGGAAAAAAAAATATTTGCATGATCAGTTACATATTAGGTAAAAAAAAAAAATTAAGATATAATTAAAATGCTAAAAAAAAAACCACTTTTTTTTTTTTTAAATCACTACTTAAGTGAAAGAAAAAGATCTTGATGCATAATACTTTTTAAAAACGAATGTGTGGTTCATACACACACATGTAAAGTGAACACAATATAATTTATTCTTAACTGAACACAATAATAAAAGGGAATTTTTTCATATATTGCTCTTCTTTTATTCATACCATTACCCGAAAACAATTATGGATAAATTCTTCATATAATTCATTTTGAAATATCTTTTCTCATCTGCCCCCCCCCCCCCCAGAAAAAAAAAACTACCAAAAAAAAGTGTATTTATAAAAAAAAAATTTCAAAAATTGGAACTAATTTAATACCTGTGTAATTCGTAAAATATCGCGATGTTGGGGCGATAACATTACAATACAGGGATCGAGTAGCGTACCGATACTAAATTAGTTCTCAATATTAGATAATATCTTAACATTTTTAATAAATATTTAAAAGATTTTTCACCCAATTCATCATCAAAATTTGAAAAATTACCAAAAATTATGAAATGTAACGAAACTTTTTTAAAAAACAAGTATCCAAGATATCTAAAATAATTTTAGAGAATGCTAAATTAATGATAAAAATATGAAATATTAATTAAATCCGAAATAGAGTAAAAACAAGACTTATAATAGGTATAACATACAAAATCTAAAAAACATTTTTTAAAAATTTGTTTATTTATGTATGTAGTGAAATCTGTTGCCACCTCAGCCAGTGACACTCGCCTTGTAATCTAGTGGGCTTGGGTTCGAATCCCGAATAAGGCATGGATGTATCTTCGGGAAAAGAAGTCGGACTTTCGCCTGAAATGGATTCCCGTCTCGAATGGAAAGCAGGGCACCCCTTCTGTTCTATGCTGGATCATCGTTTGTATAATAAAGTCTATATTCTTCTGTGATTGTACTGTATGTTTCTGTTCATCTATCTCTCATCTTTCATATGTATCCCAGGATGAAATACATGACAACAGTGAAATATGTTTGTTCCTGGCACTATTTTGAACCGTGGGACAAATGACGAAGTCGATACTTAAACCAGAAATTTATTATCTGCATTCGAAGACACATCTTCGATAATTTTAAGGTATATCAATTCTTCTATAGATAGTTTCAATTGGAATCAGGAATTGAACCCGTGATTTGATTAAAATATCGCCAGCCCAATAAGTCATGACTATTTGGTACACGGCTACCAGCCTATTCACACCACTTTAAGGGTATATTTTTGTTTATATTAAAAATTTATTTTTCACCGTATTAATTCCAAAATTTTATTTTTTTAATGGGCTGCATATTGGCCACTACGTCTTTGCAGACGCGGTAACCCCCCTAATGTAAGATCCATTTCAGGGTGGCACCATCTATCGGTGGCTCTCGCTACCAAATTTTGATGCTTCAATTGCTTTTAATTCAAGCTCTTGTCGGATGCTAAATATTCTTTCCTTCCTCGGTAGCTCGACTGCCCAGGGTGGCCCTTGGCCTTCTGAAGAAGCCTTCTCCCTGCTGGTGTTCTCCTCCAATTCTTACTTCTTAAAACTAGGAGTTCTTTTTCCAGGTCATCAATCCATTTAAGATTTTGTCTGCCCTTTCTTTGTGTTGGGCATTGAAGACTTTTTTAGTGGTGTGGTCTTCGTCCATTCTGACAATGTGGCTTACCCTTTTAATTCGCGTTGTATTTTGATGACGTTAACGATGTCAGATTCTTTTTGTATGATTGATAGAACACGAAATTTTATCTACTTCTCCACGTCACAATTTCCAGATGCTAAATATTACCAGGATTTTTTTTTTGCCAAGAGTACCAAAGTCTAACTAACACTCAAGGAATTAATTACATGCCACATAGTCAGTCACATGATATGCATGTCTACGATTTTCGCACCCAGAAATTTATTAATTCAAAAATTAAAGAAAGCTTCTAAATAGGAAGTCACATTTGTCAATGAAAACATGTGAATTCAACTGTAATGTACAACGGGGGGAAAAATTTTTTTTATAAAAAATATTACTAGTTGAGGTTTTTATTATGGAATACTGGACCTACCTTGATCGTAATTTTCCGTACCCAATGAAATACGATTAGCACCAAAAGTTGAAAAAATAATATAGACAAATGTCGTTTGCAGATAATGGCTGCTCGTCTACTTCCGCGAGGTAGCAAAAAAAGAAAAAAATGTTCCTTCTAAATGATTTTCGACTTCATGAAGAGAAAAGGTGAAGAAGGGGGGGGGGAGAAGTAGGCAGACCGAGTTAAAAAAAAGAAGAAAAGGCATGAACAACACAAATTCATCAACTCTTCTAGTTGGTAATTTCTCTTTTCTTTGAAGAAGTGAGGTATAAAAACCTGCTCTTTTCTCTTCCTCTATCGTTGCTGTAATCGTCAACTGCGGATGCATTACACATGCTAATGACCCGATTAAAACGCTAGAAAGTAGAATGTGGTGTTGCCTCGCTTTGCGCTTCATTTCGTGAACTTATACTTTCTTAATTTGATTCAATGTAT